>CAUZXS010001357.1:40000-132500 GCA_963585895.1 Sepioteuthis lessoniana
GTGGAATCAAAATATGGAATCTTTTTAAAGCGCATTTTTATAGTCTGATTTTCGAAAAAAAATGCGATAAATGAATGTTGATATATTAATTGAAGAAAATGGCAGCCATATTAAGTAAATTTACTGTTTTGTGTCTCTCTTCTTATTTTGTTTATTTTTCTAAATTAAAATTAATCTTGCTTCATAATAGAGTCGTTTATAATTATACTAGAATATTCCTAATTTTGATTCCTTACCCTATATATATATATATATATATATATATGTGTGTGTGTGTGTGTGTGTGTGTGTGTGCGTGTGCAATCAGGACAATCTGACAAACTATGTCAATAGCTTCTCATCTTTTGTAGCCAGGATTACAACTTTCAATGTACGGAATTAAACCATAACATTTTCTTAAAGAAATTACTTTTGTTTGTCTGATTTCGTTACGCGTACAAAGTTTTATATTGTTTCTCTGTTGTAATTACTTCATTCATATATTATGAAACATAGATTCCAAAACAATCTAACTCATCCAGGTACAAAGGTAATCTCTACATTTCTTGATGTCCTACAAAGGATCATCATCATCATCATGTCGCGCCGCCAGCACGGATCTTCCTGAACCTCTACCGCCACCCTTCTCTATCGTCCATCGCTCCTGGTAGGCCTTCAAGTCTACATACTGATCGGCACAGAGCTGTTGTATATATGTTTTAGCTGGTCGTCCCGCCTTTTTTTTTGTCCATGTGAAGGGGTCCACAGGCGTATGTCATTTATGAGTTCGTCCCTATTTCTCCTGCAGTTTCCCGCATGTCTGGTTCGTCTAACTTGGATAGTTTTCGTGATGGGAGGTAGGTGGTCATACAGCTGCTGCTTTGTGTGGTGCTGCCTCCAGGATTTTGTCATTATTGCTTGCAGCATTTTTGTGTAGTTGCCGTCAAGCTTTTTCTCCATACATTTAGTTAGCGTCCATGTAGTGCATCCACATAGCAGTATCGACATGACTACTGCACGGGAAAAAACTGCTACAAAGGGTAAGTTAACTTAAATAACATATACGACATGAACGTCGGATTGACTCTCTCAAATCCAGGGATGATGTAATACTTCCTTCTCTTTGCTATAGATTTCTTTATCATTTCTACAATGTTATTTTCCTCTTCAATTAAAATTGTGTACTTTGTGCATTTGAACTTCGCTAAGTCTTTTGTGACGAGGTTAACTGATTGTAATGTAACAAGTTTAAGTTGCTTTTGGGAATATCGTAGATATATTTTCTTCACAGTTGTCTAGATTTGTACCATTGCGGCACCAAAGAGACATTCATGCCTCTAGGACCCTGTTGTGGCCCCACTGAGGTAAAATTGGGTCTACCTTAAAAATAAGCTTTTGTAGTTTTCTAAGTGTACAGCTTGGTTTTTGAGAAGACCTGGGTTGACCATGTATAACGAGACGGCAAACCATGATGTGGATGTCAAAACTGGCTTGAGGTGACAGCCGACAACGTGCTGACAATATTGGAATATTGTATTGGGTTATCAAGAGTAGAGGATGTGGCTCTTGAAATTGACTTGAACGATAGCTGATATGGGATGTATTTTTAGCGTGGGAATAGATTCGGATTATGAAGAGACGCTCATATTATGATAGAATTTGACGTCACAAGTTAGTAGGTGTTTGGACTGGGAAGAGAACAGATTGACCCGTATTGACTGAGACAACATGCACGCAATTTTGATAGCAGTTGGCCGAGATACTCTGTAATAAGCTTCGACCAGCCAACGCACATACCTTTGCACTCATCAGGGAATGACTTTAGTTTACTTAAGAATGACACACATATAGACAGTTCAGGCAATGTATTCTGTTTTTTTTATAAATGTAGATGCCATACAATTGTTAACTATTTAAAAAAAATATAATGTTATCAAACTGCTTATATTTAATCAACTGGCATTATTGTTCCTCAGGGGCAACATATCCTTTTTAAAACATTCGTCAGTAGCCGATATTGCAACGGTTTATCAATTTAGGAAGCACCTGTTTCCTTGTCCAATAAGAGTCACAACATTTTTTTTTTATATCAAGTTTAACGATCCTCGGCTGAAGCTGTGCCATCCAGATAGTTTTGAATTATACCGCCATGCGCAATTACGGCTACTGTGTTGAGAGCGAGATTTGAAAACGGGGTTCCAACTGAGATTCGGGCCGACGAGAATTACGAAGTGTTTGGCGTGAAATCTTATTATATTGGTAGTGACCAAAATACGTGGTGAGTGAGTTCGAACTCCAGTCGCGCTATTATATTCACATTCGGACAAATACCCTTGGGAAAAGTATGATCCTTCTTATCCTTCCAGTTATGGGTTAAATAGTACCATAATTGTTCTTCTAGAAGGATGGCTTCGATGTTAAATAACGTACGAAGGTGTATATGGAATTTAACAAAGAAATCAATGAGAAGCCAATAAGACAGAATAGCTGAACCCAGAATAGATAGGGTTGACTTTATAGTTTTCAGTATTTTCAGTTTCAACACCATTCAAGAGATTTTGTTGGGCATTTAATTCAGATTTATTGCACATATTTCTATTTCTTCAACATTAGATTGCCCATTTGACTGGGGTTGTAAAATACACCGACTGCACCTCTGCAGAGGAGTAAGACCCCTCCCCAATGAGTGTCCTGGATATGGCACTAAACAATCTGATGGTGAGGTTCCACAGATGCTAGGGCTTTAAGGAATGCGGAGCATAACTTCATTGCTATTGCTCCCAGGTCCATTCTGGCCCGAAATGGTAGCACCTGATTGGGCTCTGTCGATGGGTTGAATAGAACTAAGGGAATATCTATGCTAAACTGAATTGTTTATATTAGAACTGTTTGACTAAACTGAATAGATTGAAACAGAAATTTTTTTCACAATTAAACTCTACTTACATTTAAACTGCGTGCTTATGGTAAACTGAATTGTTTGAACGGACTATTAGCATAAAAATGGATTTGGCGTTAAATAACCTACGAAGGTTGATATGCCATAATATCCAACCAACCAAATCAACATTAGAAAGCTTTATAAGTGTTTTACATCAGCTTAAGCTGTTGGGTTTTCACTGGAGTTTGAGTGGCAGTAAGTCTCTCTGGACTTTTCCAAACTCAATGATAACAATTACTATTACCGTCATGTTAATGTTTTATAAGCTGAAAGTACTTGTTAATCTTTTCATTTTCTTTTATTTTCAATCTGTGGTTCGCTGGAACAACAAAATCCACTTGATGGCGGTATTTGTCTCTGCCTCCCACCAGACAGGAGTTAACACAGGGTCAATGATCCAAAGGTCAATTATAGTTGGGATTAGAGGAGGGAATGTCGAGCACGAAGCCGAGAGTCGAGCCGTGCTGGTCTATCCTGGTCATCAGCTGACTTAATGCAATGTGAGCCAGGTGAGCCTAGCTTGACAGGGACCAAAAATCCACTTGATGGCGAGTTCTCTTTTTTTTTTTTTTGTAAATTAACACTAGCTCTGGTCTTCTGTCAGAAATTAGGTGACTATTTGTATCGAAAATTCTAAGAGAATTTTATGCGTTTCATTTTCTAGAATGGATTCTATTTATGCATATAAAATTTGGTTGTATGGTTAAAATTCAGTTTAGCACAATTCCCAGTCGATCACCTTTCTAACCCAATCATACAAAGTCTTTTAATCCTTTGGTTATATTGCTGCATTCGTTTATGTGAAAGATAGTTTCATGTCTTTCTTTGCTTAACCTACGCTTGCAATTCTGTTGCTTTTTATCGATTATCGCTTAAAGATAATTGGCCCTTTTGGCGTTGTTTTGAACTACTATTTGAAGAGCCGCATTTTCTTTCTTGGGATTTCCTTGTCGTGGCTATGTCTACATCTTCTTTTGCGCATCTTGCCAGTTTGTTGCTTGAAATATCTGTACCGTTGTTTCTTCCCATTTCTGATTCCTATAACTATTACTATTGTTATCATGAAAGCTTTTCACATCAGTGTTAGCAGATGGTTTTTCGCTGCATTCTGAATGATAGCAAGTCTCCTCAAGCCTCCGGTACGCTTTTTAGTGTTCTGACTGATCTAAAAAAAAAAGCTGTAGTTTAGCAGATCTCCACTTATCCTCTAATTTCAAAGTCCTCCAGTCTCTGTACCAGTTCTTTGATGACTGTAGCAAGCGTGCCAGTTACAATTGGTACCACCTTCCCTTTCAAGTTCCATAGTTTTTTCAGTCCTCTAGCAAGGTCTAGGTAATTATCTCTCTTTTTGATTTCTTTCAGTTTGACGTTGTGGTCAGTCGGAACAGCAATACTCGAAATTTGGCTGGTTCTCGTTTTTTGTGGTTAATTATCACTAGGTCTGTTCTGGTCGAGATTGAGGGATCCATTTGTATCTCAAAATCCAAGTCAATTGTTGTTGTTGTTAAAAAAAAAACAGTAGTTATTTTCAGGGCTTTTTACATTTCATTTGTAATACATTTCTTAATTCTTTTAATATTTTTTACATATGATCTATCAACGTAGAGTAATATATATATATATATATATATATATATATATATATGTTCGGGTCTGATGATCACATAGGCAAAAAATAAATTATCACCGAAACTGAACTATGCCAGACTATATATATATATATATAATCACTGTATCATGGATGTTATCACCCCTGGATGGCGGCTGATGAGGACATGGTATCGCACGTGCTTTCACACGTTGTATGATATATATATATATATATATATATATATAATCATTGTATCATGGATGGTAAATTATTCAGAAATTAGAATATCTTATTTAGAATTTTTTTATATACAATCAAACAAATATGTGGCAAAAGCAAATGTGAATATTATCAAATCGTTCGCTATCGTGAGCTTTTAAGTTTTGGCTATCCTAAAATCCAGAAATATTTTTTAATTAGGTGCTTATTCTTAGTTGCCATTTGGATTTGATCATTAAACTTTTTTATAAGATGTTTTTTCATTGTTCCAGCAATTGCAATGACGCTGTATGGCCGTTACACTGAATATGGCGTCTGTATATTCTTAAACACATTCAGACTTCATCGCTTTTCTTTCTGGATTCACTTTTGTTACAATGTTTTTATAAACAAATTACGAACTTGCTCATCTCAAGAGGCTGCACTTTTTACTTGAAACTAGATATTTACGAATTATTACTGAAAGCTATAAAACTGGCTCTACTTTCATTTGCGAGAATTCTATATTTTTTTGAACGCAATTTTGTCTCCTTAATTAAATGCTGAATTTAAATTTATTTGCAATATGAATAAAAAAGAAACTTTTACTAATTAACCTTCAAAGTTTGCAACAAAAACTATTCTTTAAAATATATCACGAATTCAATTTCTCAGCCATGAATTGTTTCAAAAATTGTTTTTTGCATCAACTTAGACGCCATTACATGATTACCAAAGGCATAAATGAAGTATATTTCAATAACTTCATCAGCAGGTATATACGGTAAAGGTAACAAAGAGAAATTTTACCAGGTATACATTAAAAATATAATCAGATCATTTCTTTTCGAACAAATAGCATTAAAAATTACAAAAGATAAAATTTTATATTTACCTACAATAATTCATTATAAAACGAACTATATATATATATATATATATATATATATTTGTGTGTGTGTGTGTGTGTGTGTGTGTGTGTGTGTGTGTGTGTGTGTTTTAAATTAGATGAGAGAACAGCCTCTGTGGGGTAGTTACTAAGGTAAGCGTGTTCGAGTAGCATTCTGACGTTCAATTTCGGACAAATAACCTTGAAAAAGGCATGTGCCCCCTAATCCTCCTTCGAGTTATTGGTTAAATAGTACCACTACATTTCTTCTATAAGGAAGACGTTGGAATCAAATAACCCACAAAAGAGTTCATGCTATTAAACGAAAAAATCAAACCAAAGAAACTAACCAAGATGGTGTCATCCCCACTTTAAGTGGCAAAACCTCTGAAATTCGTAGACTAGTTTGCATGTCTCAGCAGCGATATCTCATCAACCAAAAGGGATGTCAAAACACACAGAAGGAAGACGTTCACGGCTATTGATAGATAGTCGATCATATGAAAATCTGACCTTTCTGATAAAAAACGGGATTCCAAGCTGTGGTCTTTTCGGTCCTAGTGTAGAGATTCATCGCCCAGACTCTAATGAAACGTTTGCAGAAAAAGGGAGATAACTACACAGGAATGGTACTGCCGTTTTGAACAAATCCTAGACGCAGTACCCGTCAAATAGAAAGAGAACGAAGCCTTTTTAGAGGAAATCGTTTGATGACGTCATAATCTATTATCGAATATTTTTATTTCTGAGTAGATATAATCTTTGTGAGTCTTACAATTCTTTTTTACTGAAATATTTTTCGCAGTTGTAAAATGAGTAAAGTTCGCAACTGTTATCTAGAGTGACCCGAGGAGTCCCTTTTCAGTAGCTACTGCAGCGAAGTGTAGGAGAGGGTGCAACTCCTTTCTCTGGGTCGCATCACTTTACCATTGATCCGTCCCTTATAATGCTAAGTGTTAAGTAAAGAGGCATCAAGTACCATTTTCTAGTCTTTGGTATATATCGACCTGGGATAGAATCCTGGTCTATTGGCGAACGCAGTACCCTCTAGATTTTTCGTTATAACATCTGTTAAAAAGCGTCAAAACGATCGAGTAGGTGATTGTTATATTTTTCTTCCTTATGCACCTGTTTGTCTGGTTAATTTTTTTTAAGCAACTCGAAACATTTATCTTTGTCTAAGTTTGCTGCAATTTCTAAAAAAGAAAAAAATACCAAAAAAAAAAAAAATTAACTGCTCGAAGAATCTTCATAATATTTTCGTCTACATTTAAAGTTTTGTTTTGTTTTGTTGTGCAAGTTGTTCCCGTTCAGATAAAGAAAAAAGCTTCATAATATCAATGAACAAAAGAAAATGAACTGTCAGATAAAATGATTTTGTAGCATTGTGAGCGTATAAATGAACGTTGGCAGATACAGTTTGGAAACTTAAGGAGATTGCAAGCCTGAATTATCAACACAACAATAAACGAGGAAATCAAATACTAAATGGGTGTTTGGCTACTTTTCTTCGCGGCTGGGGTCAAGAGTAGAATAGCTGGTGTCTCGAAGAATGCAGGTGCAAACGAAGAGACTGATACGAGATGAAGAGTTGACGACGAATTCATTTCAGGAAAATATCAGACACATGGTCACAAAAAATTCCACTCACTTTATTGCCGATTATCCACCATCCCTTTAAACTTGTCTAAAAAACAGGAAGACGTGAAATAACATTTTCGAGTTGATCAAGGAAAGATATATTTGATAATTCACTGCCCACCCTCAATATTTAGGATGTTTCGGACTATTTTCCTAAATCTTCAAGTCTCTTGTTTGATTTTCTCTCGTACTTCATTCTTCATTAACCTGTAGTAGAAAGAACTTCAAATTATTATTTAGCGCGTTAATTATTTTGACCGTTGATTTCATATTTTCGACCAATGGGGATGATTTATCCAATTCTACCCAAATGTCTTTCCCGGGCAATATAAAAGGCGATGAAAACACGCGTTCTTTCTCTTCCTCACCTACTTTTTGAGCAGGATAGACCAATCCTTTTTTTCTCTCCAACTTCAGCAGCAGACCACCTATCACCATGAGAAGAGCACATCCAATTTATGGACCGTTGTCTTCTAGGAAATCATTCCATTATCATTTATCCATCCCACCTAGACCAACGGATCCTCGAAGCTTCAAATTAGATGTCTATTCTTGCTTTGATATCAGGAAATCAATTCCTCCTCTGACATCAGCAACTCTTTTCTTCTATTATTACTCACACCACTAGGAATATTTCGTCTCAAGCTGCCATTAAAGTTTCCCCTTTGAAACGTATTGATATTCTCGTCGTCTCATTTGTTTTCTTCTTTCTTTTAATATAACAAACGCAACAGGACTCATCAACCTTAATTGCCATTTTACTTAAAATGGTAACCTTATCTGGCCTCTTGTTATAAACCTTTTATTATAGCTCATACAGGCTCCTTGATCATTGGTAGTAGGAAGCAACCACTATACTATGATTGCACCATACTGTCTATGTGTTTCTGTCGACTAATGATTAAATATACTAGTTATATAACGGTATTTGATTAAATCATCCTATATATAGATCAAGTTCCAAAATCGGAGGGGAATTAACTATATTCTAACCTCATATTGATATTTATGTTCTTGAGTGTTAACACAGGCCTCTCGTGATTCATATATAGGACTACGGTGCACTAACGTGGGTGTCACTACGTCACAGGAGATTCTCGTGGCTCATTGGTTACTGTCGAAGAAAATGGACTCGTCGAACCGGATTCAATTCCTAAAACAGGCTGTTTGCATTTCACATTGCTTTAATACTTTTCGGAATGCCATAAATATAAATATTCTCACCTAACTATGGGTACATTTTTGGTCAGACTGCTTTTTTTTAACCTTCGTATGAAAACCGGTCTTGTTGAAGGAAAACACTGAATTAATACCTGTTTAAATCCGGACATTGGCCTAATGGTTAGAGTATTTGCCAATGGCCCGGGAGACCTGGGTTCAATCCCAGGTCGAGTTATGCTAAAGACTTTAAAAATGGTACTTGATGCCTCCTTGCTTAACACTCAACATTATAAGGTATGGATCAAGGGTAAAGCAGTGAAATCCTTGGTGTAGTAGCTATCGAAAAAGGAGCCTTCGGGTCACCCTCGACTATGGTCGCCAACTTTACTTACTTAAATCCGCTGAGAAATCCTGTTTTGGCTGTGGGCTTGAGTAAATACATTTTACATCACAGGAGATACGAAGACTAAAATTTTTACTAGAATCTCAACTATTTCTTGTGTACATACAGGTTAAAAACTGCATTTTTCTTTAGAGTAAATAAGTTTATTTCTGGTTCTTTATCGTAGAAGTTTCTTCAAGATATTTCTTCTTATTTTAGACATGAAGAGTAATATATGTATTGTCAACGGGATCACATGATAACGAGTTTTGCTTTTTGTTTATTTCAATATTCCAATTTTTTTTCTTAGCAATTTTAAACAATGCTTTTGCCTGGAGTGTTTCAAGTCCTCGGATTAAGAATTCTACCAGTTTTTATTTGTTCAAAATACAAACGTGACAATTCTCATTTTATTTTCTATATGTCTTTCTTTTATTTTTACTTTTTCTTCATCATTGATTCATTCCTTCTTTTATTTTCGCTTTTTGACGTTTTATATTTTCATAACTTTTCCAGTTTTTGCTTCATTTTAATTATTGACAGTTTTAACCTTTTTCTTTTTCTTTTTTCCGTTTTCTTTCTTTTTCTCTTCGTATCTCTTTACTTTATTACGTTATGTTCCTTTTAATTCATTCTGTCTTTTCAGCGTTTTCGATACATTTTTTTAATTATTTCACTTGTTGAGTATTTTGACTATTTCCTATGTTCTTCCTGTTCCATGTATCCTCGTTTGTTCCGTCTTTTTCCCCTTCCTTTTATTCTTTCTTTTTGTTTTCTCTTTAATAACTTGTTCAGCGTGGTCATTGGCAAAATCGTTGCTGATGGCTAATCGTCTGATGAATGAGAAGAAACATAAAGCACAACATAACGCAACTGTTAGGACCTCTGTTGCTTTCTTCTCTCTTTTCCGTATCTGAGGCAGCGGAATTCCGTCGAAAGGGGTAACTGACACAATGTTTGGGGTAGATTCTTTTTTATTGTAGGAATCGTTTCTTCCAGTATGTTTGAAAGGTTCGATCGGTCTCTGTACACGTGAATGCTTGTCTCCTCGAACCTCAACCACGAAATGGAAGCATGTGCCGAGAAATACAAGTATTTTAGTGGGGTTCACCTGATCCCCAAATCGTCCACCATTATATCATATTTACCAACCCCTCCACTCGTGCAGGATATGACACAAGGTCAATTTTTAAGCGGAATTTAACAGGTTTGAATTAAGAGTTTTCCTTTTCCTAGACTAGTTGCCTCACCAAGGCTGAAGAACCCAGTCTGTCGTACTATTTACCCATAGCTGGAGGGAGAATAATTGGATTCATACCTTTCCCAAGGGTATTAGTGCTACGTGAAATGCTGTCACTCTCGTCCATGATTTGAACTCGTGTCGCCGTGTCCATTTCCTACGATGATAACCATTACACCACGGGCACCTCCGTACACCACCCTTCAAGGTGCCCGTGGTGTAATGGTTATCGTCGTAGGATATGGACACGGCGACACGAGTTCAAATCCTGGACTTGACTGATTGCATTTCACATAGCACTAATACCCTTGGGAAAGGTATGAATCCAAATATTCTCACTCCAGCTATGGGTAAATAGCAGGGTAGACTAGGTTCTTCAGCCTTGGTGAGGCAACTAGTGTAGGAGAAGGAAAACTCTGAATTCAAACCTGTTAAACTCCACTTAAAAATTGACCTTGTGTCATATCCTGCCCGAGCGGAGGGGTTGGTAAATAGGATATGGCCTTTCGAGTTCTATAAGCTTGGGAAATCATTGTTTTCAGCACGGGATGTTATTACACCAAGCTTACTGGATGGGATTTTGAACTTTAGTGATTCATCATTTTTCCAGCTACTCTCTCATTTTTGATAAATAATGTATTCACACCTCGGTACAATTCGCTTTTAATGTTACACTTGTTACCCAAAGAAGATAAAACAAAATAAAACAAAAACCTTCATGAATATCTGCATCTGATGATCTGGCTCCAGTTCTGGAGATCTGGAGGGTCTAAGGTACTCATTCATTGCTATTACTTCCAGGTCCACTCTAAAGCATGGTGTTAACATATGTCCGAGTGTGATCAATTGGTCCCATAGATATGTTTCAGAGTTATTTCCATTGTGTAGGAACGTTTACAAAAGAAAAATATCAACACTTTTGAAAGCAACTACAGAAAAAGAAAATATGAATGTCTTATGAAAACAATTCCCTAACGTTTCCTAGGCCAGTCGGTTGGGGCTGTAGAATACATCGACTGCTTCTCTGCAGAGGGCTAAGACCCCGTAAACGAGTTTTCTGGATATGACACAAAACAATCTGATGGTAAGTTCTAGTAATACTGGACCTTTGGGGAATACAGAGTACCACTTCATTGCCATCTCTCCCAGGTCTATTCTGGCACGGAGGGTAGCACCTGAGTATTTACTATCTAAAGGTCAAATAGAACTAAACTGTATACTTATGCTAAACTGGGTTGATTGAGATGGGACTGTTTTGGCATTTAAACTGTGCTGTTTAAAATAGAACTGTTTTTGACACTAAAACTCTGTACTTATGCTAAACTAAATTGTTTAAAAAAGGAACTGTTTTGACATTTATCTGTTTGTAAACAAAAACTATACTTCTACTAAACTGGATTGCTGGAAATTCGGCATTAAATGACCCGAAATGGGATGGAATGCCGTAAAAGAAACAAACAAACCAACCAACCAACCAACCTAACTTCTACACATAAAATATCACTTGGTAGTTTTGACATGTCATCCAAATCAACCAATTAATCAATATAGAGTGACAATAAACTATCCTTCTACCACAGAGGACAAATATATTCAGGAAAATAATAGAAAGCTCTGATGTGATTGACTTACTTCAACACCAGAAAGCAAATTCCAGAAATTACACTGGTAGTGAAGCTCTTACTCCTGACCAGTTTGTATTTACAAGGTAAAAGGGGGTAATAATAAGTATTATACTCATTTATTGTCATGATAGCAACTGTTTTGAACTGACATTGTATAGAAAATTAAGTTTTTTTTTTTTTGAAAACTGAAACGATTGTACGGACAAGGATCTTCTCCCGAGTTTTATTCAACATGAAAAATCATATTACTGCTGATATATTTTTATCATGAACAGGAAAGAGACTTTTAGGAAGCCGCGTTCCTGATAAGCAAATACATCACCCAATTAGGCAAGCATCATGAGTGGCATTTCGAGAGAAGGAACATTTGTTTGCTTTTTCTTTATCTTGATTCAAGAATGAAATTGGAGATATATACATATACATATATCTTTAAAGCAAAGAAGTAAAAAAAATGTATGTGTCTATGAGTGTATCTATGTCTGTGAGAACGAGAGAGAGAGAGAGAGAGAGAGAGAGAGAGAGAGAGAGAGAGAGATAGAGAGAGAGAGAGAGAGAGAGAATGAGAGAGAGCCTGAAAAAACAAAGAATGATTTGGTCTGCAAGACTATACTGCTGCACCCCCATATATATATATATATATATATATATATATATATTCACGTATCGACACATGCGCGCGCGCACACACACACACACACACATATATATATATATATATATATATACGCACACACACACATACGCGTGCACACACACATACACACACACATACACATATATATATATATATCAATTCTCTTAATGTTTATGTATGGCGTACATCAACATATAAAAATGTGTTTGCGTGCTTGTGTGTGTGTGTGTGTGTGTGTGTGTGTGTGTGTGAGTGTAATTGACTCTTTCATTGTTATAATTTTTTGAATCACGAATAAGCAAAATTACTGAGACGCCATATTCTGCTTGATATATTTTCCTATGTACCTACCAGAATAGGTTTGATTAACATTTTTAACCATTCTTACTTCATTCCTTTCTTTCGTTTGTTTTTTTATTTGGTTATTTATTTTCTCCTTTATCTCTCTTCTTTATTATTTCATTGATTCTATCAAATATTATACCACTCAATAGATATTATAAGCATTACATATAAACAAAATATACGGCTTTGGAACTCATTTATAACCAACACGAATATGGAGCGGTAAAAAAGTACATCACACGCATACACACTAGTATATATATATATATATATATATATATATATATATAGATAGATAGATAGATAGATAGATAGATCGATAGATAGATTGATAGATAGATAGCTGATGGTTTTCTATGTTTATCTGTAAATCAACCTTCGTGTGTTATCTAATTCCACAGTCATACTTGAAGGAGGAAAGTAATATAATGTAATATATAACGTGGTTTTGACTTTCCCATTAAGTTACCATATCATTCGAACTAGAATTGCTGAATGAAACATCTGTTATTGAGATTTTGTTCACTGAAATTTAATGGAAATCCTATTCATGTTCACGTTCAGTGTAATGACGTGTTATCTTGCCAGTCAATTCAAATATTACATATTGAATGAACGTTTCTTTGTTGGAAGTTTGTAAATACAATAGAGGGCGGTGAAGCTGCACCTTGTTCTGGTATTCTCACAAAGTGACGTAAAATCAACAGAGTCTGGTGTCTTTTCTATATACAGCTAGAGGGTTCTTGGTTTGTGTTAAAGATAATTTGGCCCCTAAAACGCGTATAACATAAGAACCCTCATTGGCTTTGATGGCTGTGCAGTTTAACAACAGGAGTAGATAATATTATATGTGTGGTATCTTTTCCATAAAACAAAGAAAACAAACGAAGCTTTACAGTTTTGATTAAAATAGGCATCTAATAAAGACAATAATTATTCCAGTATGTAGTAGACTTCTTGTTTACTACTTGTAATAATAGCAGTAGCTTTATATTTGAATTTAGTGTGCATGCATGTCATTATTAACCAGACATATTATTACCACTGAGTAATTATTCATATGTGCTGAGTGTGAGGACATATGTGCTGAGTGAGAGTACATATGTGCTGTAATTTTCACGTGAACGGATGTGAACTCAGTAAAATGACAGAAAAAAAGATTATGCGCGTACAGGTTTGCCGATACAGTTTAAAATATTAAAAAAAAAACATTTGGAAAAATATGCACTCACGAATAATGTGTAAATTCAAATTTTTTTCCCCTTTTCGTTTGATAGAACTGTTGCTCATGGCAACGAAGCAAACGTCACAATGATGTAGAAATCAGTGTGAAGTTTTGACTCATGTCTTTCCTCAGGAAAAAAAAGCACCTTTTTTTTATTTTCACTTTTATTTCAATTACTTCTCTTAAATAATGATAATAATAATAATAATAATAATAATAATAATAATAATAATAATAATAATTGCAGCGTTTCTCTATAGAAAGTAGGAGATTATAAATCATGCCCTAAGATATGCTGCAACAGAAAAATTACAAAATAAGATCCGACATAATAGAAACTGTCAACTACTAAAAATTGTATAAGCGAGTTGTATTAAGGAGGTGCTTGTGGTGTAATGGTTATCGTCGTTAGAAATGGACACGGCGACACAAGTTCAAATCCTGGACGAGACTGATTGCATCTTACATAGCACTAATACCCTTAGGAAAGGTATGAATCCAATTATTCTCCTTCCAGCTATGGGTAAACAGTAGGACAGACTGGGTTCTTCAGCCTTGGTGAGGCAACAAGTCTAGGAGAAGGAAAACTCTGGATTAAAACCTGTTAAACTCCACTTAAAAATTGACCTTGTGTCATATCCTGCCCGAGCGGAGGGCTCGGTAAATATGATAAGCGAGTTTTATTAGGCCCTGTTATCAAATTTTTAAAACCTGGAAATTAAACACAAAGATCACACGATACGATAAGATCTGCTCAGACCTACCAATCTAACAGAAAATAACCAAAATTGAAAACTCGTCGAACCGGAGATGTGAGCATGTGAAATAATGGGGAAACGTCAAAAAAGATTCTTGGAATAAAGAAGTAGAATAATCTAGAGGCTGATTCCTATGGAATAGTCCCTAAATGTCTGGAAAATGACTAAGGCACCTGGAGCACAGGGAAAGAATCACGACCATCCGGATTACAGCACTGTTAAGATCAGCCAGAAAACGTAGAAGTGTTTTGGAGATATGCAGTCAATCAGATTTCAGTGAAAGGCCACCTGTGAAAATAAACTGTCAACGAATAGACATCGTCGTTCCAGAAGATCAAAGAGTTAAAGAAAAGAGAGAAAAAGAATCCCGAACCTTGCCAGAGATATGAAAGAATTACAGAAAAAGAAGACGACAATGAAACCAATCATTATTAGAGGCCTTGAACCAATCCAAAAGAAAAAAGAAAAATAGATTGAAGGAACTAGAAATCTACTAAAAGCTTTCTGTTTCTTCAGTTCACGAGTGAGATTTCAACATTCATTCAGTTTATAGTTTTCTTTCCTTTTTATTATTAGTTTCCTGTTGCAACAGAAAGATGCTTCTGCTTTTTCTTACAGTTTACTGTTTATACACACGTATATATATATATATATATATATATATATATATATATAAAAGTTGGCCGACCGTAGTCGACGGCGACCCGAATGCTACCTTTTCAATAGCTATAAGACCGAGGTGTTGGGGAGGGTGCTACTCCTTTTCTTGGATTGCTCTCTTTACCATTGATCCGTACCTAATAATACTGAGTATTAAGAAAGGAGGCATCAAGTACCATTTTTTGAATCTTTAGTATGACTCTACATTGATTAAAACCCTGATCTCCCAGACCAATGTCGAACAGACTAACCATCATACCAGTGGTCCTATATATATATATATATATATATATATATATATGCGTGCGTGTATTTCTGTTTCAAGTCGAGTGAACCTTTTGCTCCTTTCGTGCTAACACGCCCTTCTGAGCTGCCGCCTGGTGTTTGTGTCGGTTTTACACTTGCTGCGACACCTTGACCTCATTCGGCGGGACTGAGTTTAATGCTTGGTTCCTGAGGCGCCCCACCCGGGAAATGCCGACGGGGATCAAATATTTTTTTCACCTGCCTCGCATGAGTCTCGATTCGTGTTCAGCCTCGCCATTAAACAGCCTTGTGCCCCACTCTGACACGGTTGGTATTGAGACAAATCCTGTCAATATTCTACGTATTTTTGTCATCTTTATTTTCTGGTTTGTGCGCACACCATTGGCTTTCCACGCTAAAACCGTTGTCCTTTGAATATTTCCCACTGCATTCCTTTCCCACTCATGTCTACTATTCTATTATTTCAAAGTTAATTCTCTAATCGCATTTACTATGTGATAAGGAGTGTTGTGTCACGTTGAATATTATATGTACATGGTATTCCCTTGTCATAGCACTTTTCATCACCTGCACAGTCTAACCGGCTAGAAAATCTCTCTTCTCCAATGCTGTGATTGTTTCATAAAGAATTTTCTGTGTTTATTATTCGTGTTTATCCTGCTAGTACGAGGAAGATAAAAGTTTTGGTCAGTTTTCTATTCCATTCTATATTTGAAAAGCTGCTATGTTTTTCTTGTGTCCAGCTAGAGTAGACGCTGAACAAACCATGCTGTTATCGTCTTGCCTTGCCACTTATCTGCAAAGCTAATGACTGCTTTTTAGATATATGTGGCCCTGTTTTACAGGAAATAACACGAATGTACGCCTTGCATCGATCTCCGAGACCTGAAGTACTTTAGGAAATAATACCATTCTTTACTGATTTCTGGCAATTGTAACACCAAAGACTTATGCTTAAAAAACTAGCCTTTTCATCCCCACCGAGAAATAATTCTTTTTTATTTCATGATCTATCATGAAGTTTAGCAATACTTTTCATTCTACCCGGCATATATGCATGCATATAAGCAACTTATGCCCGAGCATCCGAACAGATACATTTAACCGCATATATATATATATATATATATATATATATATATATATATATATATATATATTCTACGTTTATACGCAAACATACTCATATAGTAATACTCATTTCTACAGGATTGTACATGTTTCTTTTTTATTTCTAAAATTTCCATAAAGTTGATTGTCTCCCTATTTTCTATTCGTAATTATGTATTTTCCGCAAACTAGTAGTATTTTCGTTAAATCAAATGAACATTCAATCTTTCATAAGTAACCTTTTTTAGTCAGCCGAGGTCACATGAAAATTTTATCTGTCGTAAATCGTCTTTTTTAATCAACCAAGGTTACAGGAACATTTTGTCTGTCTTATATAGTCTTTCTTCTCAGCGAACTTCATATGAAAATGGGTGTTGTTAATCTTTTTTTCTTTTTTTTTTATTTACATACAGCTTCGATCAAATAAAAATAATGAATGTCATAAATCGTCTTTCTTACTCATTCTAGATCACATGAAGATTTGTTTGTCATTCATAGTCTTTCTTACACAGCCTCTATTCGTATGTCGTAAATCTACTTTCTTACTCAAATTTGATAACATGAAAATGTTGTCGGTAGTAAATCCTCTTTTTTATTCACCTAAGTCACATGAAATTTTTCTATATCTTATGTAGTCTTCTTTCGGCAGCCTAAAATAGTTCTCCAAACCCTTGTTTGATGAGTCAGTATTATCTTACATATCGAAGAGACAGCTTTATTTTTTATGTAAAGACTATTATTGTCATTCAAATGTAAATCTTGATTCCTTTTTATTAGATTTCTTGTTTCTTAGTTCAGTTTTTTCTTTTGTTTACTTTAAGAAATAGAATGGATATCATAAATGAAATTAAAAGAAAACCTCTCCAGGCATTATTCTTTGAACTATATTTCAACTACAGAGTTTCATTTCTACTATTTTTCTTGATTTTCAGTGGTAATATTTGTTAGTTTTCTTCTTTATTTAATACTGTTTGATCGTAAATTAGGACAGGAAGAAAGAGTATTGTTATAGATGATTATAATTAGCTAACTCCCCGTGTAACCAATCATACCCGTGGCAGAATGTATAAAAATAAAAACAAAAGTTAAAAAAAAATGTTTTTACTTTCTTGATTTCATGTTGCTGAAAACAACTTCGTCAGGGATAGATATAAAAAATATTCACAACTGCGCGTGTTATTAGGTGAATATATATTGAGAAGATTGATACCACAACATAGTCTCCTGGTCTATGTGATTTCGAATACACCGGTTGCATTCTCTCTTGAGAGGTAATATTCCTCGCAAAAATGACGTCATATGTTTGATATTAAACTAAATAAGATGGTGAGCCTCGGGTTCCGGTGTTCTGTAGAGTGCGTAGTATATTTTCATTGCCATTCATTTAAGGCCAACTCTCAGCCGGAATGGTAGTTCCTGTTCGTATTTAACCATACTCTCCTCTAAAAGCAGAATGTGACAAAGGTACATTTTTAAACGAAGTACAACTGCTTTCAATTCAGAGTTTTTCTTCTACAAGACTAGTTGCCTTAACAAGGCTAAAGAGTTCAGTCTGCACGATCATTTATCTATTGCAGGAGTTAAAAAGGACGGATTCATCTATTTTTTCTTAGGAACCTTATCGTGAAGTAAAGCCGAGATGCGAGGCGCCCGCGGTGTAATTGTTATCGTCGTAGGAAATGGACAGGGCGATACGAGTTCAAATCCTGGACGAGACTGACTGCATTTCACATGGTACTAATACCCTTGGGAAAGCTATGAATCCAATAATCCTCCCTTTTGCTATATGTAAATAGGAGAGTACACTAGTCTGCTTATCCTTGGTTAGGGAAACCAATAAAGGAGAAGGGAAACTTTGATTTCTAATAAATTAAACTTCGGTGAAAAATTAACATTGCATTACATCCAACTCGAGCGGAAGAGTTGGTAAATACAAACACTGAGTATTTGAAATCGGGTCACCGATTCTGTTTCCGACGATAATAACCGTTCTATTAATTGCAGTGTGAAAAATGATTATTATTGTCAACGATGAATGGTTACTCTAAACCAAATTATTGTGTATACATTAATTGTTGTTCCTGGGAATAATTGAAGCCATAAAACTGTGTGTACAAATTATTTACAATGAATAGGAACACTTGATATCATAAAGAAATAAATAGAAACACTTGATATCATATAGCAGTAGATTGGAACACTTGATATCATATAGCAATAAATAGGAATACTTGATATCATAAAGAAATAAATAGAAACACTTGATATCATATAGCAATAAATAGGAACACTTGATATCATAAAGAAATAAAAAGAAACACTTGATATCATATAGCAGTAGATTGGAACACTTGATATCATATAGCAATAAATAGGAATACTTGATATGATAAAGAAATAAATATAAACACTTGATATCATATATCAGTATATTGGAACATTTGATATCATATAGCAATAAAAAGGCATACTTGATATCATAAAGAAATAAATAGAAACACTTGATATAATATAGCAATAAATAGGAACACTTGATATCATAAAGAAATAAATAGAAACACTTGATATCATATAGCAGTAGATTGGAACACTTGATATCATATAGCAATAAATAGGAACACTTGATATCATAAAGAAATAAGTAGAAACACTTGATATCATATAGCAGTAGATTGGAACACTTGATATCATATAGCGATAAATAGGAATACTTGATATCATAAAGAAATAAATAGAAACACTTGATATCATATGGCAGTAGATTGGAACACTTGATATCATATAGCAATAAATAGGAATACTTGATATCATAAAGAAATAAATAGAAACACTTGATATCATATAGCAGTAGATTGGAACACTTGATATCATAAAGCAATAAATAGGAACACTTGATATCATATAGCATTAGACTGGAACACTTGATATCATAAAGAAATAAATAGAAACACTTGATATCATATAGCAGTAGATTGGGACACTTGATATCATATAGCAATAAATAGGAATACTAGATATCATAAAGAAATAAATAGAAACACTTGATATCATATAGCAATAAATAGGAACACTTGATATGATAAAGAAATAAATAGAAACACTTGATATCATATAGCAGTAGATTGGAACACTTGATATCATATAGCAATAAATAGGAACACATGATATCATATAGCAATAAATAGGAATACTTGATATAACTGTATACTAACAAATAAGTAAAAACATGCCGTGAACGAGAGAAATGCGATGGAATATTGAGAAGAGTTATGATTACAACCAAACATTTAATAATGAATAGTTTCGACATTAAATAAGTCATAATGATTGAATATATTGATCATACAGTAACACATCACGATTAAATACATTAATCATGCATTAAATACATACATCAAATAAAACTAATCAACTGGAAAGTCTTTCTGAAATACATGAGCTGAAGATGGTCAACACGCGGACAATCTATCTATCGTGTCACTATAAAAAAAGTATATCCTTAAATTTGTTTTCTTCTAAACCAAAGACGCCAGTATTTCATTTTTTTTTTTTATCGTAGATAATTATACAACCTAAAACCGATATTAATAGGTAGAGTTTATTGCTGAACTGTACTCCTACACGGATCAGTCAGTGGGGGTGTAAAACACGCAGACTGCATCTCTGCAGAAGAGTGAGTCCAGACTCAACGAAGCTTCTTATCTGTGGATGGTGACCCGTAATTCTTAAGGATGGGATCCTGATGAGTGCGTAGTCAACCAAAATCATCAGTCTTTTGCAATAGTTCACTTATTGGGCTTGACAGACAGTCGCTGAGGCTCGATCTGATCAATCGGCTGGTCATGTTGTCAAGCCCTAGAATCTCGAACAATGTCCTAAATGTATTTTTCAAATTGTTCTAATGGCAAACAGATCATCATCATCATCATCATCAACATCACCGAATGGCTCTGACAGCACAGAGTTTCATGACTCTCTTTCTCTTGTAATACATCCCTATCATCCATCACTACTGGAAGACCCTCGAGGCTTCATTCGGTATCAATACAAAACTGATAAACTTAAATAAATGTTGGTCAATCAACAGACGCTCGTACATGTACATGAAATCTTGAGGGAAAGTCGCTTGTGGTTTGATTTGGTTGGGTTTTATGATTTATCAACCATTGTAGGATACTCTTTGGGTGATCTTACTCCTCTGCAGAGATGCAGTCGTTGTATACTACAGCCACTGTCGACTGGGCTAGATTTTCACTTGTGTGTTCGTCCTTACTTCTTTAGCATTGCCTCACAAATCTTGTGCAGTTTACTTGGATGATTTTTGAGATGACTGGTAGGTAGCCATACAGCTGTTTTTTATGGGGTATTGCTCTCAGAATTTGTTTAAAAAAACACGTAGTATTCTTGTGTTATTCTCATCTAATTTCTTTTTTATTGTGTTTTTAGTACTCGACCCAATTTTGCCTTGAACGTGCGAGAAGGCTGTGGCTGAGGGTCAACTCTACAGAGATAGCAAATGTTAATACCATTTAAACCATGAGTAAATAAAGGATTAATAGTGAATAAAATGTGAAATATCAATATTTGAAACTATTTAACTATGTGAAAACTAAGGATTAATATTGAATCGAATCATTAGTTTTTCGATAGCAATACTTAAAACCATTTAGCTGCATGCAAAGAAAGGAGCTCTAAGTCATAAAAATTATGGTTGGTTGTTTGGTTTTTTTGGCATATTAACCTTTGCAGGTTATTTAACTCCAAATCCATTTTTATGAAAATAGTTCGATTTCAAACATTTGAGTTTAGCATAAGTACACAGTTTGAATGTAAGTACCGTTTAATTGTGAAAAACATTTCTATTTGAAGCTATTCAGTTTAGTCAAACTGTTCTAATTCAGCTAATTCAGTTTAGTGTGTGAACAGATTTTGTTTACACACAGCTAAATATTAAAACAGTTCTATAATAAACAATTTAGTTTAGTGTAAGTACAGTTCCATTTCAAATAATTCCGTTTAGCATAAGCACGCAGTTTAAATGTAAGCACACTGTTTAAATGTAAGCACACAGTTTACTTTTTAGACAACCAGTTCTAATTCCGATGATTCAGTTTTGTATAAGTAGATGTTTTGTTTGCACACAGTTAAATGTCAAAACAGTTCTATATAAAACAAATCAGTTTAGTGGAAGTATAATTTCAATGTCAAAAACATTTCCATTTCAAAAAAATCAGATGAACATAAGCATGCAGTTTAAGTGTAAGTACAGTTTAATAGTCAAAAACATTTCTATTTCAAGCTATTCAGTTTAGTCAAACAATTCAGTTTATCATAAGTATGCAGTCAGTTCTATTCAACCCATAGATAGGGCCCTATAAGGTGCTACCACGCTGGGCCAGATTGGACCTTGGAGGAATGGCACTGAAGGGGTGCTCCGCATTTCCCAAATCCTCAGCATCATTGGACCCTCACTATCAGATTGTTCAGTGACAAATCCAGGACACTCATGGGGAGTCTTACTCCCCCTCCCTTCAGAGGTGCAGTCGGTGTATTCTACAGCTCCAGCCAAATGGGCAATATAAATAATGCTACTTATAAACTATTTGCTTGCAAATATATATATATATTATATATATATATATATATATATATATTTAAGCAAAAATATATATATCATCATCATCATCATCAATCGTGCCGCTAGCACGGATATCCCTGACCCTCTCTCGCCACTTCTCCCCATCGTTCATTGCCTCCGGCAGGTCTTCAGGCCGGCATCCCGTATCTTCACATAGCTGCTGTATGTACGTTCGAGCTGGTCATCCTGCTTTTGCTCGGCCATATGTGGGGGTCCATAGGAGTACATTACTTATGAGCTCATCCCTGCTTCTCCAGCAGTGTCCTGCATGTCTGGTTCGTCTGACTTGGATAGTTTTCGCGATGGGAGGCAGATGGCCGTATAGTTAGTGCTTTGTGGGGTGTTGCCGCCAGTAATTGTTCAATATTGCTCGCAACATTCTTGTGTAATTGCCGTCCAGGATCTTCTCCAGCCGTTTAGTTACCGTCCAAGTAGGGCATCCATACAACAGTATCGATACGACCGTTGCCTGGAAGAATCTGCGTTTCATTTTATCGGATAGACTATCGGTAGCTGCCCATGCCTGCGTTAGCCGCATGTCGACGTTTTATATATATATATATATATATATATATATATATATATATATATATATATATATATATATATATATAATTGGTTAGCAGATAGTTGATTTGAATCATGACTTTGTTAAAGATTTTAGTAGAACTAACGAATCCATGAAAGAAAAGAAGGAAAAAATAAGTAAGCTGTTAATTATGCCAGATATTCTCTCTCTCTTTCTCACTCTCAAAATCTCTCTGTCAATCTCTCTCACTGTTTCTATCTATCTATCTATCTATCTATCTATCTAAACCTTTACCGAAATATTTTCATGTACATATATCTACTTACAATTATAGAAAATGAACATTTATGATGCTGATTCAGAAATTTTATTAGAGTCTAAATTCACGTGAATTCAATTTGATCTAATATATTTTTGAACCATGTATCTAGAATATTCTGGAAATATGTACATTTAAATATAAACGTAAACCGGTCTTTGCACATTTATATATATGTCCATAAGTGTATATTTATTTCTCTATTAATAGACTAGTAAATACATAGATGTATATGTTCATGCAAGTAAATATTTTCCATTCTAATGAAATGATTCAAGATATCTTCTACTTTCTTTTTAATAAATAAAATCGTGAAAAGGATTTACAATTTTATTTCATTAGTTTCATAGCAAGAGTATATTTACTTATGATTCGATTCGTAATACAGGGCAAGTACAGCTTCAGATGTATTCCTAGTTAGTGGATTGGTGACACTTATTTAAAATACTGAATGACGCTGTTTGGCTTTCTCTTTGTGCTAATGCCCTTGGAAAAGGCATGCCATATGTCTTCTCCACCACTGGCCAAAAGTAGGAAGATTGGGTCCTTTAGAATTTGTACAGACACCGGCCTACGAGAGAAGAAACTGAATTTAAACCAACTATGTTCCGCTTATAGAATTTACCTTAGGTCCTGTGGTGTAATTGCTAACATGTTGCACTGCGACAACGTTGTAAGCGAGTTCGAAATCCAGTTGCGCTATTATGCTAACTTTCGTGGGTTATTTAATACAAAAGCCATTCTCGGAGAAGAAATGTACTGGTACAATAAAAACAATTGGAGGGTGGGTCAGATCGGGGCTCATAGCTTTCACAAGGGTATTAGTGAAAAAAGGAACGTGATAGCCTGACAAGAATTTGAACACGTTTTCTACGATATCACAGTCCAGCACGCTGACTCCTCTCAGTTGAGATCTTTAAAAGTATACAGCCATGATTTTTGTGTTATAAACCCATTATATTTATATATATATATATATATATATATATATATATATATATATATATATATATATATATAATCTTATTTAAAATTTAAAAACGCGTGCAATACTATGTCCTCATGAGCCACCAACCCAGGGTGATGCCACAGTTTCGATGGGTAAGGTGGTGAGAGTCCCGTCATATATATATATATATATATATATATATTGAAGTAGTATTTTACTTTCTTAGACTAATGTTACTTATATGCAATCACTTACGAGAATATAACTCTGTCCACCTAATCAATTCTTCACACTTCTGTTACCAAATAATGGATACAGTCTGATTCATAATTTTTTTATCTATACTTTTGAAATGTTCATATTTTTGTCTAACCTGTTAAACATTTTTGTTAACTTTTTAAACGAATAAAAATTCGTTTACTTTTTGTTTCTTATAAGACATACTTGTTATTCAAAGTTTAACTACATGTATTGAAATAGTTTATATGTTGGTTTACCAAAATTTGGAAACTGCCTAATTGGGCATTGATCTATTCTTGCATCCCAATTAGTAGGAATGTATGACACCATCTTTCACATAAGCACATTCACAATCCCACACATTTACAGAGAGAGAAGAACAGTGTGTATTATTATTATTTTCATTTCTAACAAACTCTCCGTTTTCATACCAAGCTAAAAATTATATTTTTATCAGAAAAGTACCGTCATAAAAAATTCTTGCCATTCCTCACAAGTTTTTTTTTTTTAGAATTTATTGAAATGGTGCCGGAAATAGAATTTATGTATTTGCAAAATTAAATTTTAGTTGGCAGGTATTTAAATTCCTCGAAAAGAGAATCATTTCTTTTTCTTATCTATCCTCTAAGTTGTTGGCGACCGTAGTTGAGGGCGACCTGAATGCACTCTTTTCAATAGCTAATACACCGAGGTGTAGGGGTGGGCGCAACTCCTTTCTCTGGATTGTTCCACATTACCATTGATACGTACCTTATAATGCTGAGTGTTAAGCAAGCATGTATCAAGTACCAAGTTTTTGGTATGACTCGACCTGCGATTGAACCCAGGTCTCCAAAACCATTGATGAACACTCTACCCACTAAGTACTTCTGTAAAATAATTCTAATTCCTTGGCAATGAATTATAGAACATTTTAGTTGATTACTAACATAGATTAGATTAAAGTTGAATATCGTTTTATAGGTCTTTACTAAATTGGTTGTAGTGCATAGTCAGAAAGTATGGGGGACCAAGTAAGAATTAAACTCACTAATACTTGTCTGCTATTATGAAAAATATCTCTTGTGAATTTGGTTTTGAATAAAAAAGGGAAAATAATTAGTGTCAAATAAAGTGTTCCGACCAATGCATAAATAGCAATGAGTTTAAGATAGACAATTTCATTGTTTATTCCCAGGATTTATTTGGTTTTGTCTGCAGAAGCAATATTTTATAGTTTTCTTATTAATTTTTCAATTTGCCTGTCGGAAGCAATTTTTTAATATCTTTATAATTATTTTTTAATTTAATTGCCAGAAGCAATTTTTTTAATATCTTTGTGATTAATTCTTTAAAATTTGCCTGCTTATTTTATCGGAACACTCCGCTCATTCGAGCATATTACGTCGGTTACATAAACAGCATGAATTGGAAAAATAGAATAATTTTTCGACACAATTTGAGACCAGGTATCTTATTCTTGTGACTTGTATGATCAGGACACCAACTTATTGATTATGGTACAAAAGCCAACCAGCAATTTAAAAAAAAATTGGAGTATAGCTACAATCTTTTCTTTTCCAATATTACTTGGTTTAAATTTTGAAGCTTTCGATATGATAGTCTTAAATAGAAAAAATTGACTTAAAAGTTAAAATGAAAGCAAAAGTGGGTAAATATTAGGGTGAGCCAAAAGTTTATCAATATTTTGTTTCGTGCTATATATACTGTGCGTATATCATGTGACTATAGCAGTTCAAGCTAAGGTAAGGACCCTCGAAAGTTAGTATTCTCAGGGCAGTTTGTGCGCTTACACATTGTTCTTTGTTTCACTCTGTGTGTGATTTAAAAGCCACACAGATGGTCGTTCAACGTCACCTAATTCGAAAATGTCTAATTTGCTAGTTTACATCGGGTCAAAACGCTATGGAAGCGACAAATGTCATTTTGTGTAAGAAAGCTGAAGGCGCGGTTGATTACAGAAGTGTAGCCAGATGGTTCAATATTTTGTGCTCTGGCTGCCTGAACCTTGGCGTCATGGTCAGTTAGGTCTAAAGCCGTAGATTCCGAGGTCTTTATTCAAGCCAAAGAGGCAAATCCGACGAGTAGCACTTAGAGTACCAGATGAGCTCTACCTCTCACGGTCTAGGACTTTACACAGGACTTCAAGTTACCTTCATGCAGAGGTGCCGAATTGAAGTCCATGTTACTTAAATATTGCAAAGATTTAAACTCACCCAAGTTGAATAAAATTCAACATTGGTTATTTCTCCATCTGTTTAAACTGTTTATGTTGCTTTTCATAAGAGAAAATTTAAACAACTGATTGCATCGGAGCAGTATAAATATTTCGTAACCTCCGCCCCTTAAAAGAAAATTTCACAAAAGTAAGAGCGACAATTAATGATAAATCTAATTAGTTGTTGTATGCAGCCAATCAGCTACCAGTATTGAAAATAGATATTTCGCCTTTCCCTCAAAACTCATTTAAGCGAACATGGCATCAACGAAAAGAGAAAGATTATAGAAATAAAAGCAAAATATTCGATATCATGTGATACGATAGATTGGTGATAATAAAACTGATTTGGGCGGAGTATTAAATACGAGAGAATGAATTTGATTGGTTGATTTATTCCGTTCTTATAGTTTTTATGGTTTGTTTTATGTTTGAAAGAATTTATCTGATCATTAAAAATGAATTTTAAAGTAAATAATCGAACCATTTATTGAGAGCCGAGTGAGAATTACTTGAGCAATAAAAAAATTTTAAAAAGTTTTTAAAATAAAATGTAAGTGATCGCGCACCCCAGTCTAAATTATTTTACGATGGTTATAGATATCAAATATCTACTTCTTTTTATTTTTCCCAGTCGGATCAGGCTGTTGAATACCCCGACTGGTTCTCTGCAGAGGGGTAGGACCCTCCACTACCACAAACGAGTGTCCTGATATGACACTAAACAATCTGATGGTGAGGTTCCAATAATGCTGGAGATTTGGGGAATGCGGAGTATCTCTTCATTGCCATTGCTCTCAGGTCCACCCTGGCCCAAAATAGTAGCACCTGATAGGGCCCTATCTATGGGTTCAATAGAACTAGGTTGCATACTTATGCTAAACTGAATTGTTTGAATTAGAACTGTTTGACTAAACTAAATCGCTTCAAATAGAAATGTTTTTGACAACTAAAATGTGTACTCATGCTAAACTGAATTATTTGAAAGAGAACTGATTATTTGTATAAAATTGATTTGGCATTAGATAACCTATAAAGATTGATATACCATAAAACCAAAACAACCAACCAACCACTTTTTATTGAAAAAATAGGTTCTTCAATTAATTTGAATCTTTTAAGTTTTTCGGCTTTCTATTTTAAACATCAAATTTTGTGAGACATATTATTCACATGAATTTCTAATGTGATTTATTTATTCATTAATTCCTTTTAACACGTTAAAAACAGTCTCAAGTTATGATATACTTTGAACTTAGGGAATTGAGTTTGTTGTATATTTCTATCTATATATTTTTGTATCGAAGTATTTTAGGGGTTTTCTCTTTTTGTACACAGTTCTATGGTTTTAAGTTTTCCAATCTAATTCTAGTAATTAAATAGTTTCAAACAATCATTTCTATCAAATAACTATTTATTTGTTCACAGTTATATGGTTTCAAGTTACTAATAATAATGCTTAATAGACAAATGTAGCTTTAAGTAAGTAGTACAAATGCAAATAATCGACCAAAGGTTTTATTATTTCAAATATTTATACCTCATGCTAATAATTCGACACTTAGTCGGCTGGGAATGTAGAATGCGCCGATTTCATCTCTACAGAGACGTAACATTCCCACCAAAGAGTCATAAATATGGCATAAAAACAGCTGATGGTTAAACTCTAGTCATGAAGCTTTGTGGAATGTGGATTATCCCTTCATTGCAATAACTCATAGGTTCACTCTAACAAGGAGTGAGAGTACCCGTGAGAGTCTCTTCTTTGGGTTAAATAGGTCCATCTAATTTACTAACGTATAAAATCGCTTAACTATGAGCAAAAATGAATGGTAGTACTTGAAATCGTTTAACTTTATACAAACAACACATAGCGATGATTGAAACCATTTAACAGAGTACAAACAAATGATCAATATTAGAAAGAACTGCTTGTGTTAAATAGCCATTCTTAAAAAAAACATCTAAATAGTAATTCTTGGAAATATCATATTTACCAACCCCTCCGCTCGGGCAGGATAAGACACAAGGTCAATTTTTTAAGCGGAGTTTAACAGGTTTAAATTCAGAGTTTTCCTTCTCCTAAACTAGTCGCCTCACCAAGGCTGAAGAACCTAGTCTGTCCTACTATTTACCCATAGCTGGAGGGAGAATAATCGGATTCATACCTTTCCAAAGGGTATTAGTGCTATGTGAAATGCAACCAATCTCGTCCCGGTTTTGAACTCGTGTCGCCGTGTACATTTCCCGCGACGATAACCATTACACCACGGGCACCTCTTGGAAATATAGCACCTCTTGGAAATTAATGTTATCTATAAGGTATTGAATTACCAGAAAGTCCGCCGAACATCTGCGTGATATACGGAACCACTGAACAGCTTTTTCGACCTTATTTGGTCTCAGTAGTGTAAACCGTGATATCCCCCACTGGAGATCGAACCAACGATTACAAAAGGCCGAGCCGAAACTGTACCACTGAGCAACCAGTTCACATCTCACTAAAGTGGTGCCGAATTAACTAGTCATGGTAATTGGGCGTCCATTTAACCGGAATGTGTCTTGCAAGTTACATCCGTACTCTTTACAGAGGACACGGTAACATCCAGGGCTGCGTCTTCCCAAGAGGATTGGAAATAGGCATCGGCGTAATTATTATAACTTCAAGGGCAAGAATATAGATGTACATTTTCTTATTTGTAACTTTCTTGTATACACCGTTTATGATACCTAATAAGATTGAAACAGCTGTTCAGTGTTTCCGTATGTCACGCGCAGGTGTTCTGATGATTTTCTGGTCATGGTAATTCAACTAACAATATAATTCCTCTCCTTTCAAAAAAAAAAAATAAATGTACATCTATAAAGTACTTGCTTACAAACCATAATATGTTGTATATATGTGTAAACAGAATTCGGTATTAAATATCTTGTACCATACCCATGATACGGATATGTGTGAAACGTACATCGAATGTTCATAACATATATACATAGAACATAGGAATCCCGAAACACAAAAAACATTTACGATTTCTTAGTTCAGGTACGAAACTTTGTATAACCTTTGAGTTTAAAGGTTCTTTGACATAAGGAGAGAGATGCACATTCTTTCTATTCTGGCTTTTGCATCTGTCCGCCCCCAAACACGTGTGGAGCCCGTAGCGCAGAAATTCGTCTGGCCTCACCGAGCCCCGTGAGTTGACCCTTCCCATTCGGTGTCTAGTACTCAACTCAACTCACTGACTTTTTCAAATCTCCCCAAATCCTCCGCGCGCTTCCGGTGCATGACGTCATTCACATCCTCCTATCTGGGATTTTTATTTTGACATCTCTGAATGTCATGTCCACCCCCGCATGCGCGCGCGTGAACACCTGCGTTCATATTGCACCTAGCTAACCCATGCACTGAGCCGAAAGGTTCTCAGCCTAACTAAACCCAAAGGTATAAAACGAAATCCCTCGGCCATTATATTGCAATCTCACAAGGGTTGATATGCCATAAAACTCAAACAAACCAAACGCAATAATTTGTACACAAGTGTATAACATCAAGTATTTCAATGGAATAAAAATGACTTTTAGTATATGAATTTAACTGATAGATGCGACTCTAACAGGTACAACTGTTGTATAGCCAAATAATACATATGCATGCAGAATCATAACGACGACACAATAAAGACGAGCGGACACAGTTCTTTAGAAAAATACACCTCTCACTTTATTGAAAGGGTTGTGTGTGAGAGGGAGTTGGAGACTGAACAGAACTGCAACATATTGACACTCATAACCGCGTTTCTTTCCCGTTCTCCTGGGCTGCTCAACCGGGGGACTGGGGACCCACTCTGCTGGGTGCTGGTTTTTTCTACTGCATCTTATCTCCAACTGATTGAACTTCCTGTGCACCGAGTTGTATAATTGTTCATCACCCACCTTCTTCTTGTGGGCGTCACAAATCGCACTCATTCAACCCGTCAAGGTTAAATTCTGATATTCCTCGACCGGATGCACCTGTTATTTACACAAGTGCATTTCCTATTTTGACGGCTCAGCCGGGTCGGAGATCAATATACAACACAACCAGTTAAGGTGGACTTGAGATTAATGGTAATTGAAAGGTTCTCTTCCCTCCACAGATTCTTAGTAAATTTCTACCCTCTTCAGATCTCCAGAAAGGCGTATGATATACATTTTCCTTCAAGCACCATGCAAGAGTGCTGAATTGAACCACTAGATTGCTTTCACAAATGTTACAACAGATAGGGAACAAGATTGTATTTAAGGAACAAATTGAATTTTGCCATTTTTGAGAAAGAATGAAATATAAAGAAATAAAATAACTCCCATTCTTGGGATAATTTATTAATGATTTGGAAAAAATAAATTGAAAAATGAAAAAAGTATTTACCCTGTCAATCAACTGTCGTATCATTCCATCCCACTCTTGGTTGTCATTGGGCGCGCCATATTTGCCATCGGGTACCAATTCAATGGTGTATTCAAACCCCACAATCTGTGCGATTTCGTGCAGCAGGTCAATACAGAAACCTTCGTACCTGCTATTCCCTTCGGCGTTTTCGTCTTTCACCATAATGTATGGTTTTTCCTGCAAAGTAAACAACGAAGCGACCAAGTTAGACATTGTTTCTTATAACTCCCCGCTTTTGATTTATTAAACAATGATTACAATTCAAGAGAGAGAAGTAAACATTTCAGGATGGCAAGTTATCAAACATAGTGGGGTGTAAAATGATGTTTTTTTACATTTTTCTTTTTTAAGAGCTACATAAGCTTCATATATTTGCAACGTATTGAATGCATTAATAGATGGCACGATTAGCGTAACGGTTATCGTTGTAGGAAATTGAATCAATGACTCGAGTTCAAATCCTAGACGAAACGGTTTGCATTTTACTTCACGTTAAAGGGCTTTGGAAAGACATCTATGTACCTATACTCCGACAGTTATGGGTAAATAGAGCCGGAGACCGCGTTCTTTAGTTTTATTTAGGCAACCAGTCTCAGAGAGAGAGAAAAATCTGAATGAAAACCAGAAGTATTTATTTACCAACCCCTCCACACCGAAAGCATGCAACACAAGGTCATTTTTTAAGCGGAGTTTAACGGGTTTGAATTCAAAGTTTTCCTTCTCTTACACTAATTGCCTCACCAAGGCTCTAGAACCCAATCTGCCTTCCTATTTACCCATAGCAGGAGGGAGAAAAATTGGATTTATAACTTTCCCAAGGGTATTAGTTCCATGTGAAATGTAATCAGTTTCGTCCAGGATTTGAAATCTTATCACCGTGTCCATTTTCTACAATGACAACCATAAACGACAGGTACCTCCATCAAACCAGTAGTATTCCGCTTGAAAACTGACATTGTCTCATACGCAGAGCGTAGCCCGAAGATCTCACGCACATGGTCGTAGATTTGAAAGCAGTACACAATTAATATAGCTCCGACAGCATTCAGTCGACATTAAAATTACCCATTACTTTCTGTTTGAATTTTTTCTATTTAAAAAAAAAAACGGTTAAAAAACCAGAATTTAAAACAAACTGTTTTGAAAGGTAAAATTTAAGTTTTATGTAATCATTGTTTTTTTTTTAAATGTTTGCTTTTTAATCATTGAAAAAGAAAAGGAAAACATAACTAAATTTAATACTAGTTGTCTGAATTCAGGAGACGAGGCTTGATTATTTTTATCATTCAAAGTTTTCGGATAATTATCTTCATCTTTATTGTTATATTCACAACATTTCGGCTAATGTGTCCACCGATCTTCTTCAGGTGTTTTTTTTTTGTCGAACTCAAGAGCCTACCGGAACTTCGGACCAACCAAGTCCTTTATTTAACACACGGGGGGTCGCTTGTTTATATAAGTAAGAAGAATTGATGCATAATCCCGCAGAATCATAGTGATATATTCTTTTACGCAGTATCATTGCAATAATCTATCTATCTATCTATCACTACAAAATTATTATAAAAGCACCATACATAAAATGATGTATCATTGTGAGTAAAATATTTTCAAGTCAAAAAGTAACAGCATGATCATTTTGCGTGACTTGCGTTTGGGCTGTATGATATAAGAGTGATTACTGTGGGAATGTATTTTAGATCCTTTAAAATTTAATATGTTAAAGCAAACGTATCTTCGTTGAACGCTGTTCAATCAGGAACCTAACGGGTTTATGTGTCGTCTAATACACATGCACACACACACAAACACACACACACTCACACACACACACACACACATACACATATATATATATATATATTAAAACAGTGTTGGTTGTCACTAAATCACTTTGTGGGTTTGTGTCGAACCAAGTGCAATATAATATGGAGAGTGCTCAATATCTATGATAGAGCTTTTATATATTAATAATAATAATAATAATATATATATATATATATATATATATATATATATATATATATATATATATATATATATATTAATTCATGGAATTTAGACTGTGACCGCTGGGTTTCATGGAGTTTTTTGCAAAACAAAAATCATCTGGCAGTTAAGAAAATGAAAAGAATCAAAAATCGAAAAAGTACAGTCAAAAACCGTTGAGATTTTGCATGAATATTTACGTGTGGTTTTAAATGTGTAAGTCTGTGAATGTATGTGTGTGTATGCGTTTCTGGGTTATAGTTGTGTATTGATGCGTGTTTGCATGGGTTTAAGTGAATTTACAAACGCAGCACGTTGTATGAGCGGATGTAAATTCGTAGGTGTATCTAAATATTTCGCTACATTATTTTATTTCTGTATGTTTAGGTGATGAAACCCAGGGGGCGCAGTTTAAATTCCATCAATTAAATATATTTATCTAATATATTTTTTTCATTATATTAATATATACATATATATATATATATATATATATATATGTGCCATTAAGTCATTGCATTATTGCTTGACGTTTTTTAACATTATTTGATTACACCCGATTACGTTTGATAAGTATACTTACAAATCCACTGGACATACAAAACGACATTAGTACAATTATTTATACTCAAATAAAGAGAAAAAATAGTGAAAGAATATAACAGAATGAATATACTTTTAAGAAAGATAAAAATTATTCAAAAATGAATGCATGGTAATTTTCAATGCAATTGATAGGAAGATTGATTAATAATAAAGAAAAAAAAATCAAGCATTACAATAAAGCAGTGAATAATATAAATATATAATTTCATTGTATATATATATATATATACACACACACTCACACACACACACACACACACATATATATATATATATATATATATATATATATATATATATATATATATATATACGTATATATTTATATAGATATACATATTGAAAAAATCTTATACAAAACAAGTAAATAAATAATATCAAAAATAGATATATGAAAAAACTTGCAATAACAAGACTAAATAGATAAATACAAAAATGCAAAAGAGGTTTTGTTTTCAAGCAAGTGTAAGAAATTAGAAATTAGTATAAATACTTGGTGGCTTTTTTTGAATAGAAAAAAAAATTAGACAAAGAAATGACAACAATTCTGAATCAATCGATAATACAAAAAGTAGAAAAGAAACATTATATATATATATATATATATATATATATATATATAGAATGTCAAATATATATGGAGAAAAATAGATTTAAATCAAATAACACGGAGAGAATGTAATAAAAATTTATTAATACGCACTTTTAGATGCTGTAAGGAAAGATTCAGAACACAACAGGAATATAAGAAGAATATTACACAAAAACGAACTCGTAAATGATAATAATAATAATAATAATAATAATAATAATAATAATAATAATAATAATGACGATAATAATACTAAAATATTATCATTATCATTAATATTATCATTGATATTATTATTATTCATATATAGCGCTTGTAAGAACAAATCCAAAAGGAGTAAATAATAATAATCAAAATAAAAATGGAAAACAGCAAAATAATGTGCTTGCAAACATAATTATAAATTTTTGGAATAGCAGAGTAGTAGTAGTAGTAGTAGTAGTAGTAGTAGTAGTAGTAGTAGTAGTAAAGTTATCAAAGTAAAACAGTATTTTAAGGCATTATCTTGATGTGAATGTTTAAAATATATCAAAAAAGAAAATTAAAAGGATAAAAAAAGGAAATAGTAATAATAAAACTAATCCCAAAGGAGATGATGGTAATGATGTATGTTTTTTTTGTATCCCACCTGCGTTAGTTGATGGTCTTTCGCTGGAGTCTGAGTGACAGCAAGTCTCCTCAAGTCTTCAGGACTCTTCTAAGTATTCTGGCCGATCGCAAAAATACTGTAGTTTGGATGGTCTCTATTCCTCCTCATACTTCCAAGTCCTCCAGTCTTTATAACAATCGTTTGGTGATAATACTAAGAGCACCAATTACAATTGGTATCATCGTCTATTATTATTATTATTATTATTGTGAGTTTTTTACACCTGTATCTCAGTGACAGTAAGTCAACTCAGATCTCCTGAACTCTTTTGACTATTCTGGCTGACCTCAACAATGCTGTAGTTTGAATGGTCCTGATTCTTCCTCTGATTTTTATTCCTCCAGTCTTTCTTCGTAGGCCTTTTAAGGCCCCTCCATTTGACCCCATGATATTTGGTATTACCTTCGTCCTCATGTTCCATCACTCTTTTCGTTCTCTGTAACTTTCCTCGTATTTGACTATCTTTTTCTATTTCTATTATTCTAACTCACTGGTCCCCCGGAAGGGAAAAATTCACAAGACTGCAAGATCTCTTATTTTGTTAACTAACGCTTTGTCTGGTCTTCTAGCTTTCATTAGGTGATTCATTTCTATCTCAAAACCCCAGAGAATTTTACCTGTTTCATTCTTTACTACAGATTCTAGTTTGTGCATATATCATTAGGTAGTATGATCAAATTTTAGTCTCTTACACAATTCCCAATGGATTACCTTTCCAATCCTGTCGTGTATAGTCGTGTACTCCTTTTGTGCTGATTAGCTACATTCGCTTACTATGTGATTAATCATTTCAACTCTTTCTCTGTGTAATCTACACTTGATATTCTGTTGCGTATTATTGATTTTCTCTTTTATATGATTGGATCTTATGGAGTTGTTTTGAGTTTCTATTAGAGGAGGTTCAGTTTCTCTTTTGAGATGCCATGTCCAGGTCTTCTTGCGAGCAATCTCTCCAGTTTATCGCTTGAAATATCCATGCAGTTGTCTTTCTTCACTTTTCTGTTTCCCCGTTTCCGTTGTTTTTATGTCCGTATTTATGTTGTTAATCCTGTTATCAGCTACTTAAGTCTTTCCTTACTCTTTTGAATGCATTCCTCTAGTGCTTGTATTGTTGCATCAAAGCAATCCACAATGATGGCTAGTCCTCTTCCAATTATCATTTGTTCTATTTTTGAGAGTTTTTCACACCAGCGTTAGCTGATATTTTCTCATTGGAATTTTAGTGACTACAAGTCTCCTCAAGTTTCCATGACTCTTCTCAGTATTCTGACCGATCTCAATAATATAGTAATTTGGATGGTCTCCACTGGTCCTCTCATTTCCAAGTCCTCTAGCCCTTGTACTAATCTTTGGTGACTGTACCTAGAGCACCAATCACAATTGGTATTATGGTCACTTTCATGTTCCACAGCTTTTTCAATTCCCTACCAAGGTCGAGGTATACATCTTTTCACATTCTTTTAATTTCACTTTGTAGTCCACCGGAACAGCAAAGTTAACATTCATCAAGTTAACATTTTTTGTTGGGTTTTATAAAATCTGGTCGAGATTTGTTGATCCGTTTGTACCTCGAGATCCCAGAAGAGTTTTTGCGTCTCATTCTCCTGAACAGATTCTATGGTTGTGCATATACCATTTGTTCGTATGGTCAAACTACAACTTCTTGCTCAATTTCCTGTGGATCACCTTGTCAACCCAGTCCTGCCTAGTTTTATATTCTTTCTGTGCTAATTAACTGCATTATTATCATTATTATTTACTCCTTTAGAGTTTTTCCCATCAGTGTTAGCTGATGGTTTTTCACTGGAGTTTGAGTGATAGCAAGTCTCCTCAAGTCTCCAGGACTCGTCTCAGGATTCTGGCCGTTCTTAGCAATGCTGTCGTTTGGATAGTCTTTACCCCTCCGCCAAATTCCAAGTCCTCCAGGCCTTTTAATAATCCTTTAGTTATTGTGCCTAACGCACCAATCACAATTGGCAAATCGTTACTTTCATGTTCCACAGCTTTTTCAATTTTCTAGCAAGGTCGACGTACTTATTCTTCTTTTCACTGTCTTTCAGATTCATTCTGTGGTCCGCCAGGACAGCAAAGTCGACAATTTTGCAAATTCTCTTTTTTTTGTTGATTATTATTATTATTATTATTATTATTATTATTATTATTATTATTATTATTTGTTATTGTTTTTGTAAAAAGAAATTTCGCAGATAATATGCACGGCGTGTTCACTGCTGTAAATGGCATATTATTGCAATGACATGAATATACGTAATGAACAATTACTGGGTATATTTAAATGCAGAATTTACTATTCACGAGAATATCTTATATATATATATAACAAAAAAAACCCCTGCGTGGCTTTATCCTAGTGTTGTGATTGCTGAATCTTCCTTGTTGGCCTACGGTGGGGGGGGGCTTAGTTGTTGTTCTTAGAATTTTTTCTATCCTAACAGAAGAAAATTGGGTATAGCAGTGGAGTTTTCTTTAAGGCCAAAAAATCTTGATGATAAGGAATCGATCATTTTCCAGTTTAGTTTGCAATTTCATGTCGATAATGTGATATCTCTGTTGTCTTTCACAATGAGATCTTTATGATTATTCAATGGTGATTACAATCAAAAAGATAATTCGAGGATACTTCCCCTTTTTCTTTTTCTTTTGTAATCAATTATAACATAAATGGTATAAACAGGCTCGAACTCGACATCGAACTGGGGAGCCACTAAAATTGCCCGCACACACTCACATACACATATATAAGTATAAATACATGTATGAAATAGAGCATTCCAAAAAAAGGACGATAAATATAGACTTAGTCACACACAAACTCTTTCTCTCTCGCGCACACACACACACACACACATATATATATATATATATATATAGGTTGGCACTAAAGTGACCATTTTAAAGAATAATTATTTCTATAATTCATTTTTTTTTTCAGTTGACGGATATCATATTCAGCCATTATATAAATAGTTTCAAGAAATAAAACTGCCATAACACACAGGTCAATTCTGATCTGGAGAGGTTGCAGCTTTTAGGTCCTCATATATGGCTCAAACTGATTTATTCAAATACTTTTCGTACTCGATAGGATCATGAGCTAAATTAAGAATAAAAAACAATCAATAGATGAAACAAAAACTTTTATAAGTCACAACATGGAAAATGTATTTATAAACGAACAATCAACGAAATAATATGAAATCCAGGCAAAGAATAACCCTAAACAGGTTGATATGACATTTAAAAAATCGATCACTAAACCATTTCTGGTGGTAGAACAGATGGAATCATATTTTCCCAAACCCATGACAGCTGAGTGAAGCATAAACACTTTCACCCAGGAATTGAACTTGGGTCTCCGATTCGATTGCCTTCGACGATTACCTTTATGCCTAGTTCATTGTGGACAGTTCAGTAGTTAAGTTCGGACTACTTTGATTGAGCAGGGGCCGTAAGCATCTTGAGGGCTGTGTGCCAGTCGAAGCAAAGTTTACGAAATGATAAAATTGGCTTAATTAATTTAGGCATAAGTGTAGATATGAGTGTGTGTGAGAACAATGACTTTATCATTTAAATTACATTTTCATAACAATGTTGTCCCATTACTGGTAACGCTAAGAAATATAACAGGTTTTGCCAATAGTGATCTACGTATTTACCACTTAGTAACTTGTCGAAATCAAAACGTCACCGACACAAACAGAAAATGAATAACTTAGGTGTTCATTTACTTTTTGAGGTGACGAGAGAAAAAAAAAATGTGATAAGGAGAAAGTGTGAAAGATAGAGGTTGAGGGGAATGAAGGAATGGGTCGGATAGTTGGATAGATAGAAAGAAAAGGCTAAGAAAAATGGGAAAAGGAGATAGGATCCGGGAAGACTGAGAGAGAGAGGGAGCAAGATAAGAACGGGGAAGGTAGAAGTAATGATAGTGATCAAGCAGTGAGGAAGAAAACGGAAATATTCAGAGAGAGAAGTAGAAAGAGGGGAATAGAATCATTAAGAGAGAGAGAGAGAGAGAGAGAGAGAGAGAGAGAGGAGAGAAGAGGCAGGAGAGAGAGATGACTGTATTTTTTCCGCGTTGAGGACAAAAATTTTCAAAATTCAATAAAGGCAGCAGAAACTAATTGGAAGTTTGAGTTTTTTTTCTGTTGGGGTGAATTTATTGGAGACAAATTCATTCAGTTACGATACAAAAATAAAGCGAGGTTGCAAACAGCGCGTTAAAACAAAAACAAAATAAAATAAAAAAAAAAATCGGTGACGAACGTGCACATAGACGCCTAAATGCACTTGCATGTGCACGGCTGAGAAGTGGGTGGATGCGGTATTTGTGCATGTTAGCGTGGAATGTCATCTGAGATGCGCTTTTGAGTGTGTTTAATCGAAGATAGATCGAATTAAAACAGAAGAAATGGAATTAAGAAGAGACGATCGATGACGATTAAAGTTGAAAATCAAACACAACTGCGCCTGTTATCTTTTAACAAAAAAGTAAGACATATAAAGAAATGGATGAATCGTTACTGGGCAAGAATTATTTTATCGTTAGCGTTTTCTGAAGCAGACATTTGGTAGAAAAGAAGAAAAAAAAATGGAGACAGTCATCGAAAGAAAGGAGAAAAAAGAAAGAACTAAAAGGAGATTATAGAATACCAAGAAAAGAAAGAAAGAAAGAAAGAAAGAAAGAATGGATGAAAGAAATAAAGAAAGTAGTGAACATAAAAAAAGAAAAAAAGGGCTTTCGACTTTATATTGAAGAAATAAAGAAGGAAGAAAAGAAATCAATCATCGTGAAGAAAAGGAATATGGAAAGAAGATAAAAGAAAGAAATAAAGAAGGAAGTGACAACATTATGATGGAAAGAAATAAATAAATAAAGAAAGAAACAAAGAGGGGGAAAAGAAAGAAGAAAATTAAAGAAAGAAATCGACAATAAGAAAGAAAGAAAGAAAGAAAGAAAGAAAGAGGGGGAAAGAAAGAAAGAAAGAGGGGGAAAGAAAGAAGAAAAATAAATAAATATATAAGGAAGAAAGAAAGAAAGAAGAAAAGAAAGGAATAAGTGGCGGAAAAAGGAAAAAATATAAAAGTTGACAGTATATCAATAAGAAAGACAAAAATAAATCAATCAACAGAAGGAAAAAAATAAGATTTAAAGAATAAAAGAAAGAAAGAAATTGCCAGTATGTTTGAAGAGATGAAATATAAAGAAATGAATCAGTGAATGAGAGGAAAAAGAAAACGAAAACAGAAAAAGGAGAAAGGAATAGGCATCATAAAAGAAAACAAAAAAGAAAGGAAGAAAGGTTGAAAGAAAGAAATCATTAAATAGGAGGAAAAGTAAAAAAAAAAAATAAATAAATAAATAAAAAGGTATGGACTGAATAATAACCAAAAGAAAGAAAGAATGAAAGAAAGTAATTAGTGAACGAGAAAAAAGAAACCGTTGACAGAATCGGATAAGGAAGGAATGAAATAGGTCGAAAAAGAGTAAGTGATGTCAAAATATGACATGCGTAGAAAGACGAAAGAAGTGTATACAGGATGAAATTTTAAGCGAACGAATGGAAAAGGGAAATATAGAAAAAATACATAATAGAAGATTAGAAACAATCTTGAAAGGTAGGAAATTTAAAGCAATTTGAATATCAGTTGAAAGGGAAAGAGAAATACAGAGAATAAATAAAAATAGATTAATCACCATTTTGTTTTGTTTTAAATCACATATTCTCTTAATGTGTCCTTCGACCTGTCAAATATGACTAAATGAAAACGCAATAAAAATATCTTGGAACGTATCACAAACGTGTATGATAGTCCCGGACAGTTTTCTACGTCATGGTATTGCAATTTTGAACGCAGAAGCCTCTAAGAAATAGATTTTGTAATAATGATATAACAAGAACTGCCGTTTTGCTTTTTTTATTAATGCGATTCGAATTTTTACCGACGAGTACTAAAATGACTACTGTAATTTAAGTTAACTGAGGAACTGATATCAAAACTTCTTAGTCATCAGCAAATATCTTCAGTTTCTGAAGAGATAATCTGTGACATTTGGAGTAATAATATATATATATATAAATATATATACATATATATATATATATATATATATATATATATATATATATATATATATATATATATATATATGTGTGTGTGTATGTGTGTGTGTGTGTGTGTGTGTGTGTGTGTTTTCAACTATTCTGCACACAAACAAACGTATATATGCATACATATATGTATGAGTATTTGTATGAAATATTTATGTATGGTTTTAACATTTCCTCCAATACGTGAGTACGTATGTATGTGATATATTAAATACTGTACACACACACACACACACACACACACACACATACATATATATATATATATATATATATATATATATATATATATATATATATATAAGTGTGTGTATGTGTACGAGCATGTGTGTTCGTGTGTGATTTATGTTTTCGAATCTTACATGGATATATATATATATATATATATATATATATATGTATTGAACAAACAGACATATATATATATATATATATATATATATATATATATATATATATATGTGTGTGTGTGTGTGTGTGTGTGTGTGTGTGTGTGTGTGTGTGTGTGTGTGTGTGTGTGTGTGTGTGTGCCTTAGTTGAAAATATAATACAAAAAATGGTAGAATGAACATAAGGCATGTGGGGAAAACTTTTGGAAGAGAAATTTTTCGAAAGAAACTGGAATCAACAATAATGTTAAAAGAACATAATAATTCTGAACAGAAAATAAAGGAGGTTAAAACCAAACAAAATAAAATGAAAGCAGAAACTTGAAAAGTCTAAAAAACCAAGGGGTGTTGAAAAAATGAAGAAAGCAATGAAAAATAAACGAAATATAATGAAATACAATGGATCAATAGAAGGTAAAAAGAAAAAAAAAATAGAAAAGAATTTGTTCTAATAGTTCATCGATTTTTACAAGGACATTAGATCATGTGATGTCAATGTTTATTTTTTAAACTAAAAAATCTACTATTCCCTTAGAAATTCTTCTTGCTTGGAACTAACGGTATGACAATTGTGTAAAAGAACACATATATATATATATATATATATATATATATATATATATATATATATATATATTAGTTTTTAGATATATTCAATAGTATGGGTGCTTATCTACAATCACTAGCTTCCCATCATCTTTACGTGGCAATCATCTGGCAGAAATATACATATTTTATTTACCTTAAGTTAAATCGGAAGAGTACTCAGTACGCTGAACGGATAGAAATACAAATACCTACAGTGCCTAGATTTCACCAAACCAGATTATGAGGAGAATTCTTATATATATATATATATATATATATATATATATATATATATATATATTCTTCATTCTGCTTTGGGTATATAAGAGAACAAGCTACACTCTTTAACCTTGGTATGGCCTCTTTTCGAGAAGAAAAATTCTGAATTCAAACCTTTTTAACTTCTCTTAAAAATTGTCCACGTGTCGCGTCTTCCTTGTGTGAATTCGTTATATATATATATATATATATATATATATATATATATATATATATATATGTGTGTGTGTGTGTGTGTGTGTGTGTGTGTGTGTGTGTGTGTGTGTGTGTGTATTTACGTGAGTGTTTACGTGTGTGTGAGTCTGTTTTCCTGTGCATGTAATCCTCAATCTCCCAAGGTGGAAGACAACTTTGGACTGCTTGAGAGACTTCGACACTTAATTTTTAAATTCATATTTTCCTTGTCCCAAACTTATTTACCTAATTTTCTGGCTAAAGAGTCCAATTAGTCCCGCAATTTATCCATAAATGAGAAGAAAAAAAGAAATCCATGCCTTTCCTAAGATCATTATCATGATGTGTTACTCTAAAAGCCATGTCCAGGATTTATTCCCTCGTCTATATTCTGTGATGATATTCGTTACACTACCACCATCATCATCATGAAGTCGTGCCGCCAGCACGGATATCCCTGACCCTCTCTTGCCAATTCTCCCTATCATTCATCGCTTTTGGCTGGTCTTCATGGCTACATCCCGTATCCTCACATAACTGCTGTATGTATGTTCGAGCTGGTCGTCCTGCTTTTGCTTGGTCATATGCGGAGGTCCATAGGAGTACATCACTTATGAGTTCGTCCTTGCTTCTCCAGCAGTGTCCTGCGTGTCTGGTTCGTCTAACTTGTATAGTTTTCGTGATGTGAGGCAATTGGCCGCACAGTTGGTGTCTTGTGGGGTGTTGACGCCAGGACTTGTTCAATATTGCTCTCAACATTCTTGTGTAATTGCCGTCTAGTTTCTTCTTCGGCGTTTAGTTAGCGTCCAAGTAATGCATCCATATAGTAGTATCGATACAACCACTGCCTGGAAGAAACTGCGTTTCATTTTATCGGTCAGGTCTGATTTCCATATGATCGAGAGCCTATCGATAGTTGTCCATGCTTTCGTTAGTCGTGTGTCGAAGTCTTTTCCGGTTGATGAGACACTACTTCCTAGGTAGGTGAATTTGTCTACTAGTTTCAGAGAGGCTCCGTCTAGTGTGGTAATGTCGCCTCAGTGCCTCAAATACAATGATATACTATTTGAAACAATATTGATCAGTTCATTTACTTGTTGGCATTTATTTTGCTTTGCATTGTCCGATAAAAAGTCATAGATAAAAATAACTCATTATTTCTTCCCAGATTAATTATCGTCCATCACTTTAGCATTAAACATTTAATAAGACAGTTATGCTAAGCTGCTTGTGAGAATAAACTTCTGTACAATAGAATGTATTTACGCAACTACTCTACCATGCAAAGTCAATTTTTAAACGAAGTAAAAGTAATTTGCATTGAAGTTTCCTTTACCTAAACTGCTTGCTTCATCATGATCATATCACACTGTTAGCACTGATTTCTCTGATTCTCTTTCGGCATTCGTCTATATCATCAATCCCTTCCGGTAGGTTTTCTAGGCTACATCCTGTGTCCATAGAGAACTGTGTTAGATAAGTTCTTAGTCGTCTAACACTTGCTTGTCCGATAGAAGGAGAACATCGCTGGTGAGTTCTTCCATACTTTTCCAGCAGTGTCCTGCATTTCTTGTTCGTCTTATTTTGATAGTTTTAGTGATAGGAGATAGGTGGCCGTACAGCTACTGTTTTGAGGGATATAGCTGCCAGGATATGTTCAATTTAGCTCGTATCATTCTAGTGCAGTCCCAGTCTAGTTTTTTTCTCTATACGCTTAGTCAGCCCCCATGCTTGTTTAACCAAGGCTAATGAATTCAGCCTGTCTTACTATTTACTTATACCAGGGTTTGATAAAAACAGACGGATTCTACAATTTCAATGGTAAAGGAAATTTATATTTATGACCAAAATTCTACGATAAGGCATTCACAATCTGATTATTTATCTTTAAACTTTAAATCAAATCGTTTGACCTATATTTGCTGTTACGTTTATAAAAAAAACATTACTCCGTCGTTAAATGAGGTCATCTATCATCGTATTTTATTATGTAGCAAAAACCCGGATCAAAAATTGACCACTCTCCTAAATAAATGATAAAATTACGTGACATGCCGACCTGTTTATGGTCATTTAATTGATTGAAGTTAGTTTGATATAAAACCAGAAGTTTGGGTCATACCATGAGGGTCAGATTTACCATTAATAGTCTACTAACCACAGTTATACCCATGCCAACCTGTAGTAATTTACTAAGTGTTTTGTTTAGGTTTGGCAAAAGGCCGCATGAACGAGGCACCCCATGAGAATCGAACTTACTCATGAAGGTTTGCTAGTCTAGCTTGCTAAGCATTACAGCAGCCGAGGTGCCCTTCCCATACCGATTTGTAATTATTTATCAAGCTTTTTGCTTAGATCTTGCTCAAGGCTGCATAAATGGGACACCCAAACGAGGATCGAACTCACACATGAAGATTTTCTAGTCTAGCTTGCTAAGCATTACGCTACTCGATATGCCCTACCGATGCTGAACTGTAAGTTGATTCAAAAATTACGATTCACGTAGTGGAGAAGTCTAATGCCTATAAACGTTTGACAGACAGATCATTGGAAGAAATTGTTAGTAGGGCAACCATTCGTCATGTATAAGTTTAACTATGCATCCACACGAGCAGGATGCGGCACTACGTCATTTTTAAGTGGAGTTTAACATGTTTGAATTCCAAGCTTTCCTTCTCCTAGTCCGGTTGCCATACAAAAGTTAAAGAACTCTGAATACCCAACTATTTACTCATAGCTAGAGGAAGAATAATTGGAGTTATACATTCCTCGACAATATTAGTGCTATGTGATATGTAATCAGAGTCGTCCAGTATTTGAAATCGTATCTCTGCGTCCATTTTATATAACTAACCATTGTGGAGGTGCCCGTGGTGTAATGGTTATCGTCGCGGTAAATGGACACGGCGACGCGAGTTCAAATCCTGGACGAGACTGATTGCATTTCACATAGCACTAATACCATTGGGAAAGGTATGAATCCAATTATTATCCCTCCAGCTATGGGTAAATAGTAGGACAGACCGGTTTTTCCTCAGCCTTGGTGAGGCAACTAGTCTAGGAGAAGGAAAACTCTGAATTCAAACCTGTTAAACTCCGCTATAAATGTGATCTTGTGCAACAATTGGCAACATTTGGCTGGGTATTATTGTTATATGGAAAACCATTCAAAGATTGCTAATAGTGTCATCTTAATTTATTCATGGCCATAGAAAAACAGGAATAACGTTCGGATGTAAAGTTTGTTTTTATCTAAATAAGTAAATGAAAACAGACCTTCAATGATAAACTGTTTAAATAACTGTATAGGAAATTTTACTCGATTATGAATGCAAGGCCGTTGAATTAAACACGAAAAAACAAATCAGTTGTTTAAGAGAAAACATTGTGAAGGTCATACAAAATAAAAATGCTCTCGGAAAGAAAAAAGAATCTACAAGGATCAAAAATCTCTTCTCTCATGTTGTCTTCTTTAATATATATATATATATATATATATATATATATATATATATATATATATATATATATATATATATATATCAATTCATACTTATATATATTCTCTCTCAATCTCTCTCTCTCTCTCTCTCTCTCTCACACACACACACACACACACACATGCATTTTACATAGAAACAAATGTATATATATATATATATATATATATATATATATATATATATATATTACGCTTGTCGGCTGGGGTTATAGAATACGCTGAGGGATAAGAACTCACCTCAATGAGTGACCTCTAGATGACCCTCTGATGGTGAGGCTTCAGTCCTAGAGCTTTTGAAAATAGGGAAAATCCAAACATTGACCTAGTAGTATCTGTTAAAGTTGCATTTATGGGGGGGGGGCACCTCAGGTGGTGTAAGGGTTAGCAAGCTAGATTAGCAAACCTACATTAGTGAGTTCGAGTCTCAGTGGGTGCCCCATTCATTCGGCTTTGTGCCACATCGAAGCAAATAGCTTTGTAAATTACTAAAGTTGCATTTATGGGGCAAATAGAACTGTTTAAGCGTTTACCTATGTGCAACCTAATTTAAATGTGTGCAAAAAATGATTAATGAAGAGAATTCTTTATCGTACTCAGGAATACTTAAAAACATTTGTAATTGTAAATTAAAAAAGAATTACAAAAAACTGATATTTGGGGAAAAATTCAATAAAAAAAGGGAGTAAAACTTTCAACCATACCGTAAGATCTAGCCAAAATAAAAAAAACAAAACAACCCTTCCCCCCGAAAAAACACTGACACAGTCACTTAAGCTAATGCGCAAAAGTGCTCAATACTCTAAGAAAAAGTCAGAAACCAAAATACTTAATGAGCCAGAGAGTTTCTCTGAAATATATATATATATATATATATATATATATATATATATATATATAGAGAGAGAGAGAGAGAGAGAGAGAGAGAGAGAGAGCGAGAGCGTGTGTGAACTACCAGCGTTAATGTCAGACTGCTGCCACGAAATAAGCGAATTCGAACCACAGTTGTACAATTTCTTTCACTTTCGGACAAAAGACTTTTTTGAAAGTTACGAAGCGCCTTATCGTCTTGGCTAAATGTTGAATAGTATCACTGTTGCTATGAAGGTGGATTCACCATTAAACAACGAAACAAAACGGTCACCGATGTTAAAACTTGGACGGGAGAGGCTTTACGATATTTTATATTCAAACAATATCCATCTCTTCACCCTGACTATCAGCACAGCATTGGAAAATTCTACTTGTGGTCTCCCTAATTCTTCTATCCATATAAAGGTACTGATATTGGAATATAAACAATTTCTAAGACTATAAACAAATTCTAAGACTGGAATATGTGAACAAAGGGAGAATTAAATCATACCATACATGTTCTCCCACAGGTGCGCAAATATTTTTACTCCCTCTCTCTCACTCTCTCACTCTCTCTCTCTCTATATATATATTCTAAGAAAGGGATGGAGACCAGCGCAAAATATGTAAATATACGCACAAATACGATACACATATGGAAGTGTCTTATAACTCCTTGAGTTGACGAGGTACCATATCAAATAAAACCAAAAGCCATCACTTTGGTGGTTTCCATATTACATTAACGTAACGGGTTGTATTAGGTTACTTGGTAACAGTAGCAATGAAGATCCCTGCCTCTCCTAAGGGTATTAATGCAAAGTGAACAAAAACTGCTCCAGTCAGTAGTTGATCACTCTTCGTTGATTTCATTTTCCGCTCCGTTGAGCCACAAATACTTTCTCACCTATATAAGCAACATTTATGCATATATGTAGATGCGCACAAAAATATTGATTGATATTTACATAAATCCATAGAAAACAAACAGTGATTGATTAAGAGTCTGTGCATTCCCTGAGTTACTATTACCACTAACAACGCAGACGACACAGATGACAAGGAAGTATTATAAGACGCCAGAGCATAAGATTATCTAGGTTAGGAAAAATAACTAAAAACTGGTTTCAACGCAAAGCACAAATAATGGTAATTATAAGAAGAAGAAAAAAATAAAGAGGAAGCGAAGAAGAACATGAGTAACAGGAGGAGGTGAATTCTGGACTGTAGAATAAGTATTAAGATGGGAATGAGGAAGAGACAGATGTAAAATGGATGAAGAGAGAGTGAGAGAGTGAGAGAGAAGAGAAGAGATGTATGGTATTAGAAAATGAAGGAGATGTAGAAAAAGTAGATAGATTGAGAAGAAAGATAATAATAATAATAAAGAAAAAAGAATAACGAGGAATAACAAGAATTTATGATGGTGGAATAAAATACCGAAACAATTAGAATTAGAAAGAGACAAAAACTGAAATCACAAAAAAAAAAGACTGATAAAGAAGTATGGTGTATCTATAATAGAAAGAAGTAAAGAACGAGAAGGAAAAAGAACAGAAAAGGAAAGGATAACAAAGAGAAATCATAATAATAATAAGATGATGATGATGTTGATGATGAAAGAAGAAAACAAGATAAATCAATGAATAGGAAAAGAGAGGAAGGAAGAAGCAGAGAAAGAGGAAATAAAAGCAAAAGAAAAACAATCATAAAAGAAGAAGAAGAAGAAGAAGAAGAAGAAGAAGAAGAAGAAGAAGAAGAAGAAGAACGACAGAATGATACTGAGAAGGAAAAGTTGACGAAATAATAATAATAATAATAATAGTAATAATAATAATAATAATAATATGAAGAACATGGTGAAAGAGACCCGGTAGAAGAGGAATGAACGGTAAAGGGAGAAGAAAATGTAAAAAAAAAAAAAAAGGTGAAGGAAGAACAGAAAAAAAGAGGCTTGAAATTGTTATAGACGAATCCAAGTGGTTAAAAAAGAGGAAAGAAAAGGATTATAAAAAACGAGGATAAGAAATAAGATGAAAAAAGAGAAGGAAATGATGAAGAGGAAAACGTTAAGGAAAAAAAGGATCAGTGAATAAGGATGTTGTTATCAATAAAGAAAAGGAATGCCTTGCCAAGCAAATTACATCGATAAAAGGCGGACAGCGGAAATATCAGAAGGTTAGCGATGTTAGAGAATAATACAGTAATAACAGGAATGGATGGCGAACGAGAGGGATTATTGATAGCGAACAGAAGGATAAGTGAATTGCATTTACTCAAAGAAATATTGCGATAGAACCAAGAAAAGAGTTTAACAGAGATGATGGCTCGGGTTCCGGAATTCAGAATTTTCGTAAGAGACTTAGAATAACGCTTGCATTTGTGTGCAAAGTGCAAATACTTTGAAATTATCTGAGCAAAGGTCAGACGGCCTAGGATAAGCAAACATATTACAAAGTTATAACAACTTTACATTACAGATGTGCTGATCTGTAAGTGTTGGGTATCACCCATATTTTTCCACACAATGAACTAGTCCATCTGCCATATATAGCAGTAGCTACTAATACCAGAGAAGACTAGAAGGGGAAGAGCAGCTTCTTATAGGAGCTGCATTCAGTTGTCGAGCCGTGCTGGCTGCGGCACAGATCTGGCCGGGTGTGTCTCGGTAGCTGGATTTTTCCTATGGCCTCAGTGGGCCTTCCCCCACCAGGCTATTAACCCGTTCGGGGAGGGTTGGGTTGATCGCCCGGTGCCTGAGGCGCCCCTAAAAAAGTGAATGCTGACGGGGCCGTAGGCATTTTTGGGAAATGCCGGGCGCGTGTGGGCTACGGCCCTGCGCCCGGACCCACCGAAAAAAGGCCTTTGCCACACTTTCACATTCGGTGGGGCGTGGAACAAATTCCGCAGCTTCTTATAGGAATAGTATTAGAGCATTGGAGACTGGAGATCGTACTAGATCACCTTACTTGCTACCGTAATAACGTAAGCCAATACTATCGTTGGACTATATCTTTATTCTGTATTCGCTAATCCTATGTTCTTGTCTGCCAATGGTCTCTCTATTGCATATACTTTTTTTCCTGAGAATATATCTCTATTTCCTCTCACATCGTGGTTTCTCTTTTATTTAATATTACAAGCGTTCACTTACCAGAACGAAACAGTAAAAAATAGGAAGACTGTATAACGCCATTATTTATGCAAGGAAATGTCTGACAGTCACTTTTGGTAACCAATGCATAGATTTATAATGCTGATTTTTTTTTTTTGATCTGATCACAAAGTGGAACAGAAGTAAAACTTGCAACGACCTCTCCTATGACGTAATTTCCAAGATTGGTGCGGTGGGAAGCGTATCAAATGTACTACGGTTGAGATTTGAGAAAATGGATTTTCGATTACGGGGAGGGGAGAAGGCTGTTCAGACTGCAGTTATTTATATGTTAGAAAGAGTATTGAGGAAGTACAAGGTAGCTTGTGCAAGTATCTTTAAAGTATCTATTTGTCTGTGAATATTTAACTATGGTGTTCTTTCAAAAAACGATAGTGCCACTCAAAGAACAGCCAGTTTTATTATACACAATTTTTGGTGCAAATATTTGAAAATTGTGTTCTTTCAGAAAATAAGGTAGGAAAAGAGAAAAAAAAAAACTTAAAAAAGCCCCCTAAAATAAAGCAGTAAAAGACTGGTGATGATTTGATGAAACGGTTATCATCTCCCCGAAAGCCTACAAATATGTGGGGATCAGAAAGTGTTAACATTCTGACCCCCACATATTTGTATGCTTTCGGGGAGATGATAACAGTGATAATACCGAGGTGTCTAGATTAAAATGGTGATGATAACGGTGGTAATACCGAGGTGTCTAGTTTAAAATGGTGATGATAACGGTAATAATACTGTGGTGTCTAGTTTAAAATGGTGAAAATATGCGCGGAAAGAGAATAATGTGATCAGAAGAGAATTATAGGTTCGAGGAAATCTTTCAATATTCTGTTTTTCTGTTGATATTTACCGTCAGTCTACTTAATATATATATATATGTATATATATAGTCATCCACAGACAGATCTGATTCGTTCTATCAGAACTCATCAGTGTGGCTAGACAGTAGCTTCCCATAGCTGGGATCGAAACCCGGTTGACTCAAATGCCAAGCCAAAGCTTCTAACCATTCAGCCACGAGGAGATATTAGCTGCGAAGTAAATTCTAAACTGTTATGAATCACAATTACTATTGTTTACATACATCCGTTCAACGGTTGCCGAGACCTCAATTCATCTACGAAGAGGCTTGCAATAGACGCTAATGGCAACACGATTACTTCTTCGCCAGAGAACTCAACCCCACGGGGGTAGAGGAGTATATATATATCTATAGTCATCCACAATATATATATATATATATATATATAGTGCCGCAGAAAAAGTGAGGAGATTTATTATACTAAATGTTTTACTTAAATATTTCAATATTATTGTGCTCTATCAGAAAATAAAAAAAATTGAAATAAAAGCTGATTAATCGAGGGATTTATGAGATCAATCCATAAAACTTGACTAAAATAATTACGAATTGCAATACTTATACTAAACTTGGAAATTCTAAAGGCATAAATATATCAAGTAATTAATTAATTTATTTATTTTATGTGTTGGCTGCTAGAAATGTTCTTCCTTGGAAGAGTACATCCGTGACTTGAGCTCATATAATAATCAACATCTCAGTCTGTTTTTGTCACAATGTACCATCCATTAAAAATGACATATACAAATCAGCATCGGATTCAGATGACAAGATCTGCGTTTGATGAAGGGTACGTAATCGCCAAAATTGGAGACCAGGTTCACATCCAGCGAATATTGATTGTTCGAATTTCAGTTGCTCAAACAAAAACGAAGACAGCAATACATCTGAGGGGACAACAAATGAATAATGGATAAGACAAGACAACAAAAATCTTATCCACTATTATTTTAAAAGTGATCATACCCAAAAACAGGTTATAGTTAAAGGATGATAAAAAAATTGGATAGAATCCAGCATTCTTAATACCAGAAAAAACATGCCGACTAAGCCAGGATGATTTAAAAATAAAGTCTTATTTTCTGATACAATAAATATGGGAATAGGAAAGTCGTAATGAATATGCGCAAGAGTTATATACTAGAGATGAACCACGTCATATTGAAAACAAAAATATCACGGAACCCCGAAACTTGACATCAATATAAGCTCAAGAAGAAATTAATACTTTAAAATTACTAAAAAAAGTAATGAAGAAAAAAATGGCTGCATTATCTACTGTAAGGGATCAACACTAGATAAAAGTTCAAGGTAGAAACTGAAAAGGTAAAAATAATATTTAAAAAATCCCAAATAGCAGCATCATTGAACTAAACGAGCTAATTAATGCGGGAGTAAAACTAGTCCGTGATAAAATTAGTATGTCTCTCAGTAACTCAGTCAGAAATACAAAACGTGGATGGAAAATTAGGCTAGATAAATATATAAACTGAGAGAAGAAGCGAAATTACAAAGGAAAGAAAAATACACAAAGACATAATCGAATGACGAGACCCAAAATAGATAACAGCAAACAAGATTGACGATGCAACCGGAAGAAATAGATCAAAAGATATTGACGAAAGAAGAGAGACTTGAAATATATCAGGACGTCTTCCATCAATCCAAATAAAGCAGGACCTTAAAAAATAATGAAAGAAAAGTCAATGAACAAGTCGGTGGAGAAAACACAAGGACAAATGAACAACCGGATAAAAAGTAAACAAAACAATCTGGGAGCAAGATATGAGAATAGAAAGAACATAACAGAAAGGCCAAGTAAATAAGCAACATGAAAAATAACTGCAATGACTTGAAGAAGATCTCAAAGCAAACATACATCTGGAAACACTAAGAAAAACACGCAAGAAGGTACCAGATTAGAAAACTCCTAGCAATGATTGCATTCATGAACTCTGTGTTTTTTTTTGTTTTTTTATCCACGTCCATCAACGACAGCTAAGTAACTGAATAAATACCTTAAAGAAGTAAACATACCTGAATTGATGACAAAGGGGAAAATCACAGTGATTAAAAAAAGCCCCCACAAAGGAATTATCGCTAGCAATTAAAGACCGATAACGTGTTCACTTACGATGTTGAAAATTCACTAATAAGAGTTATTAATCGTTTGTATGCCGCGGAGTATATCTGGAAGAAAAGAAAGGATACCACAAGGGAACAAGGGGAACATATTACCTACGATATATATATATATATAGATGAGCAAATATTCAAGGAGGTTAAAAGAAGATTAGAAAACGTAGCCATAGCATGGATTGATTGCAAAAAAGCCAATGGTATGGTCGCAAAAACATGTATAATACAATGTCTGAAAATGTACACAACTTCTGAAATAATCATAAATTTCATGAAAGTCATGAAAAACTTATATATTGAATTGGCAGTAAGAGGACAAACCCTATAATATGTGAAAATTTAAGGAAACATCACCGTGGGTAATTCATGTTGGCCATTTTTATATGTTACAGAAATAATGCTATACTAATCTATATTTAAATACTCAAGAGGCTACAAATTCATAAAATCAGAAGAAAAAATATCACATATATAGATGTTACTAAGAAGTATGGATGTGCCCGTGGTGTAATGGTTATCGTCGTAGATATGCTTCAACAGAAAAATTACTAAATAAGATCCTACAAAATAGAAACTGTCAACTACTAGAAATTGTATAAGTGAGTTGTATTAAAGAGGTGCTTGTGGTGTAATGGTTATCGTCGTTAGAAATGGACACGGCGACACGATTTCAAATCCTGGAAGAGACTGATTGCATCTCACATAGCACTAATACCCTTGGGAAAGGTATGAATCCAATTATTCTCCCTCCAGCTATGGGTAAATAGTAGGACAGACTAGGTTCTTCAGCCTTGGTGAGGCAACTAGTCTAAGAGAAGGAAAACTCTGAATTCAAACCTGTTAAACTCCGTTTAAAAATTGACCCTGTGTCATATCCTGCCCGAGTGGAGGGGCTTGTAAATATGAATATAGATGTTACTAAGTAATTTGCTGAAAATGAAGAATAGCTTGTAAGCCTGATATAAATAATAAGAATATACAACTAGGATATAAGAATGGAAATTGGCATAGAAAAATATACCATACTCGAAATGAAATGTAGAAAACAACTCAACGGGAAGAATAGAGCTACTAATTCAAGAAAAATTAAGATTTCTTAGAGAAAAGAAAAGTAACAAGTGCTTGTGAATATTGGAATATTGATACCATCAAACAAACTGAGGAAAAACGAAAAAAGAAAAAAGAAAAGAAAAAAGAGTACGTCTGAAGATCAAGAAAACTGTAAGAAACGAAGAACTGCTGCAGAAATTTAATCAAATTAATAAACACCTAAGTTGTCCCCCTTGTCAGATACTCTGGAACATTTTTAAAACGGACAAGCAGGAGCCTACAAATATGAACCACAAAAAGGAAATTGATAACTATGCAGAAGGCTTTACACCTTAGAGATGACATAGACTATGCGTCAAGAAAAGAAGGTGGTGTAGACGTATCATCATTAAGAAATACATTAAAAAGAAGAAAGAAAAAACTTACACCACAAAGTAATAGCAATAACAACAAACAGAAAAAGCAACAAAAACTTGTAAACAGAAATGGGGAAGAAAAGCAACTGTAAGAAACGAAGAACCGCTGCAGAAATTTAATCAAATTAATAAACATCTAAGTTGTCCCCCTTGTCAGATACTCTGGAACATTTTTAAAACGGACAAGCAGGAGCCTACAAATACGGACCACAGAAAGGAAATTGATAACTATGCAAAAGGCTTTACACCTTAGAGACGACATAGACTATGCGTCAAGAAAAGAAGGTGGTGTAGACGTATCATCACAAGGAATTAAGAAATACATTTAAAAGAACAAAGAAAAAACTTACAGCACAAAGTAATAGCAATAACAACAAACAGAAAAAGCAACAAAAACTTGTAAACAGAAATGGGGAAGAAAAGCAACTCTATAGATATTTCAAGCATCAAACTGATGAGATTGGCCACTTGATAACATGGGCGTAGCCAAGGAAAATCTAATGAGAGAAACCGAATATCTGTTGATAGCAGTATAAATTAGTTCCATAAGGACCAAGTGTATAGGAGTGAAATTTGATAATACGTTGCAGAATAGCAAGTGTAGGTTATATGGAGACAGTGTTGAAAATGTTAATCACATTATAAAAAAATGGAACAAACTAGTACGATGGGAATACGACACAGGATACGACTGGGTGGAGAAGGCAATCCACTGTGAATTATGCAAGAGATTGAAATTTGACTATTCTACCAAATAGTATATGCTCAAACCAGAACCTGACCAGAAGAATGAAACATACGATTCTTTGCGATTTTGAGATACAAGCAGATTACCTAATTTCGGCTAGAAAACTAGAAAAAACAGAAGCCTTCAGCTAGTGTATTTTGCTGTTCTGATGGACCAAGTAAGTATTTATGAAACGGGGGCTTGTTATCATTTATCCTTGCCTTTTCTGTAGTGGCCAAAATTAGATATTTCTGTATTGTGTTATGACAGATGTGATTGACAAGTTCAGGTCATAGATCAATCACCAATTGGACAGTCCTGGGTTCCGGAACAAACGCAAGAGTTGTTTAGTGCCACGAAGCGGGCACCTGAGACTTTTAAGTTTTCAAAAGAGCCACTCAGTGTTTCAAAAGTGAAAGAAAGGTGTAGACTGACTTTAGGCGTTAATTGTAATCACCCCCACCCACGCATTGGAGTCAGACAATGTCTAATAACTAATAAACCAAAATAAAACAAGACGTATTACTTTACCGAGATTGGTACATTAAAATCTACCATTGAAATAAAAAAGGGTGCGTTTTTAAGAACACTATTTTTGTCGTTTCGATCTAGACGTCAGGGTCAAGTTACAACCTTCCAGTACACCCACTCTTCAAGGAAACATCTAGTGAGTGTTTTTTGTGAAAACTGTCGTCTCGTAAACTCCCGTGAAAGACTATCAGCATGTGCTGGTGTGAAAAGCTCTCAAGGAGTAATAATAACAACTATAAGAAGAAGAAGAAAAATCAAAAGATATTGGAGAAAACAGGGAGACTTAAGAGGTACCGAGACATAGTCAAGCAATACAATCAAAAAATGACTTTCCAAAACAACGAAAGAAAATTCTAACAGTGTTAAGGAGGAGAATGCACGAGGCAAACCTATGCCAGAGTAAAATATTGGAACAGAAAAAAAAAAGACATCACAGAAACACCGAATGGATAAATAACATGCTAAAAAGAATTACAAGTATTCAAAAAAGACGATTTTACGCCAGGAATTGCTAAGAGCAACACTCATATAATACCGAACGGGAAAACACCATGCCATGAAGGTATATATGATTCTAGTTCAAAAAAATTATCGTCTATCCACGTCCGACTGGATCTTGAATAGAGTAGACGCTTTAAAGAAGCAAATATACTTGAGTGAATGACTAAAGGAAATACCATCCTGATCTAAAAAGATTCCTCAAAAGGAACCGCCCCAACAACTATACTCTGATAGCGTGTCTACCGATGATTTGGAAGAAACAAGCAGCACAGATTAGGGAAAAGATTTATTTCTCGCTAATAAACCACGGACTGTTTCACGAAGAACATAAATAATACCATAAAAGGAATAAAAGGAACAGGTGATTTACTTTAGATTAATCAACACATCCTCAAGGAGAGGAAAGCGATACGAAAAATTGTAACCAGGGCATCGATTGATAATAAAAATGCCTACGATATGGTCCTCCAAAGCTGGACAATAGGCTAACTTAGAATATACAAGATATCCGACAAAATCAAAGTTCATCGCGAAATCCAACAAAAAACTGAAAAGTGAATCTGACTGCCAGAGGACCAAATTTTGAGATGAAAATCCTGAGAGGTATTGTCTCAACAGATGCGTTTTCCCATTCCTTTTTGTAATAGCGATGATACTACTAAATCCAATTCAAAGAAAATGTACAGGAGCCTAAAAATTTAAAAATTCTCAAGAAGAAAAAAACTGTATAATGTATATGGACGATATCAAGCAGTTTGCAAAAAATGAAAAAAGAATTAAAGACTCTAATACCAATAATAAGAATTCACAGACAGGAAAAAGGAATGATATTTGGAATAGAAAAATGTACCAATCTAATTATAAAAAGCAAGAAAAAAACCCGGAAGGAATTGAACAACCAAGTCTTGGAGTAAAGAAAACTTACAAGTACTTAGGCATATTAGAAGCAGATAACATCAAACAAGTGGAGATGTAAGAAAAAATGACTATCTCAGAAGAATGAGCAAACATCTCGAAAACAAGATCTGCTGTAGGAATCTCATCAGCGGTTTAAAAATCTAGGCTGTCCCCTTATTCGGGATCATTCTTGAAATGGACGAAGGAAGAAATTCAACAAATAGAACAAAGGACAAGAATTCTAATGACAATACGTAAGGCCTATATATTTCAAGAAAAGAAGTAGGAAGATGATTTGCCTATATAAAAGGTAGTATCGGTGCATCAATGCAACAACTTCAAGGCTACTTTAAAAAGAGATAAAAAAAAACTATCAATAGCGACCAGAAACAACACTGGCAACATAAGGATCACCAAAACTATAGCGTGGGAATAGAAATGGATAAAAAAAAATATGTACAAATATTTCAAGCTACAAACTAACGAAATATCACTCGTGAATAATTGGATGGTTAAGAAAGGGAAATTTTTAGAGATAAATTGAATCTCTTCGGACAGCAGTGCAAAACAACGCCATAAGGACAGACTATGATAGAGCAATAATGGATAAAACGTAGCGAAATAGCAAGTGTAGATTATGTTTTGACGGAGACAAAACGATTTTTCTCATAATAAGCGAACGCAGCAAACTAGAACAAGTAGAATATACGACCAGACACGACAGAGTGGGGAATGTCATCCACTCAGAATTGTACAAGAGATTGAAATTTAACCATACGATAAAATAGTATATGAACAAACCAGAATCCGTCCTGGAGAATAAGAGACTCACAGTTCTCTTGGATTTTAAGATAAAAAACAAATCACATTCTCTCGGGTCAGAAATCTTGACATGGTGACAGTTAACAAAAGTGAGAGAGTGAGAGAGAGAGAGAGAGAGAGAGAGAGAGAGAGAGAGAGAGAGAGAGAGAGAGAGAGAGAGAGAGCCGAATAATAGACTCTGCCATCCCGATGGACCACAGTGAGAACATCAAGGATAATGAAAATAGAGATACGTTCTTAGATCTTGCTAGAGTACTTTAAAATTTGAAGAATATGAGGGTGATGGTGATGCTAATTTTAATTGACGTGCTTGGAACGGTACCAAAAAGTTTGGAAAGGGGAGTGGAAGAGTTGAAAATCAGATAAAGAATCAAGACCATCCAAATTAGGGCATCGTTAAGATCAGCTTGAATACTGAGAAGTATTCTGGAAGCATTTACTGTCACTCAGACTCCAGTGAAAGACTATCAGCTAACGCATACGTGAAAAACTCTCAAAAGAGAAAAATAATTACGGTGAACATTGTAAAATCTTTCATCTTTGTATTAAGCATATAAAAATAATGATACCAATGAAATGAATGATGATGATATAGATAATTATAATTAAGTTGCTTATGAATATAACAATTCTTTCTTATTTCAGTTATCATAGCTTATCTTCTCTCATCGTAGTGTGTAGGTACAAAACTAAACAAACGTATTTGTTATCTGTTTTTGATTTCATGTTTCAAATATATTCAAATACGATCTATTTAAAAAAAAACAAAAAAAAAAAAACAAACAAATTCACATATTCTGTAATATCTGAAAACGGGAAATGAGACTGAAATTGAATTCGGTATTTATTAATATAAATCCAATAAAGTTAAATGGAGGAATAGGAAATAATTTTTGTAAAAGAAATGAAAAGCAGGAAATTCTTGGATAAGCACAATGACGACATACAATATAACTAGAAAAAAATATAGCAACAACAAAAGAAAAACAATTAAAAATTAAAATTAAAAAAAAAGAAAAAATAATAAACATAAAACAAAATAGAAGCTAATATTTCAAAGAAACAGACACGTTTATACAGGTATGAGAGTGAATGTAAAGCACGTATAATACAAAAGCGATCACTATTTAAAAAGTATCGTTTTTAACCATGATCCTATTTAAACATAATATTCGAATAAGATTTTCAGTAAAACGTATAATAATAATAATAATAATAATAAGAAGAAGAAGAAGAAGAAGAAGAAGAACCAATCATATCAAAGCGAGAATAGATAAGACGCAACAAAAAAGTAAATGTAGGCTATGCGGTGACAGAGACAAAACGATCAATCACATAATAAGTGAATGCAGCAAATTAGTACAGAAGGAGTATAAGGCGAGACACGACTGGGTCGGAAAGGTGATTCACTGGGAAATGTGCAAGACATTTCAATTCGAACATACAAACAAATGGTATATGCACAACCCGGCACCTGTCCTAGAAAATGACTCTCATAAACTCCTATAGGATTTAATATACAAACGGATCACCTAATCTCGGCCATAAGACCAGACCTTATTATAATCAACAACAACAAAAAAAGAGAATTTGTAAAATTTTCGACTTTAAATCTGAAGGAATGTGAAAAGAGGGATAAGTACCTCGACCTTGCTAGAGAATTGAAAAAGCTGTGGAACATGAAAGTAACAATTGTGATTGGTCCGTTAGGCACAATAACTAAAGGATTATGAAAAGGTCTGAAGGACTTGGAAGTTGGCAGACGGGTAGATACTATACAAACGACAGCATTGCTAAGAACGGCCAGAATCCTAAGACGAGTCCTGGAGACTTGAGGAGACTTGCTTTCACTCAAACTCCAGTGAAAACCATCAGCTAACACTGATTGGAAAAACTCAAAAAGGACTAAACAATAATAATAATAATAATAATAATATGGATAATTAGTAGGACAGACTAGGTTCTTCAGCCTTGGTTAGGCAACTAGTCTAGGAGAAGGAAAACTCTGAATTCAAACCTGTTAAACTCCGCTTAAAAATTGACCTTGTGTCATATCCTGCCCGAGCGGAGGGGTTGGTAAATAGGATAATAATAATAATAATAATAATAATAATAATAATAATAATAATAATAATAATCGTCGAGAATATTGAATTGAGTCTTGGAGACATTAAGAGACTTGCAGTCACTCAAACTCCACTTAGAAACTACCGGCTAATGCTGCAGTGAAAAACTCGAAAGGAGGGAGTGAAATAAAAATCGTAACTTTATTTTTGTTTTTTTAAAGAGAGAGATTTTATGTTACTTTCACCAAGATAAGATATATGCATATGTGTATACATGTTGAAGAAAGATAATGAGATGTTGATAATTAGGGAAAGAATTATCCGATAGCATTTATAGTGACTCTTAATATTTTCTTCTTATTATTTCATAAATGCTTTTCTTAGAAACTAACTTAATCTTATACTGTGCCCGCTGCAAGATTAAACTCTGATTCACGAGATTAACTCATCATCTTGCATAAAAAAGTCTTATATCATAATCTGGTTTGTTCGTGGGAGCATAAGTCATATATAATGTCTTGGGCAGAAATAGCAAGACAAGGGCCTAACTTTCTCCAGGTCTGCATCTGTTTGATTTTCAAGCCATTTAGAATAGCCTCAAAATAAATATTTCGTGGGATTCAAATGATTTTTGCCTTAAACCAATTCGAACAAGACAGAGTTTACATCCATAAAACATTTAAAAAAAGAATTCCCTCCATATATTGAATGAATATATATATATATATATATAATATATATAATATATATATATATATATATATATATATAAATATATATATATATATATATTATATTATATATATATATAAATTAAATCGCGCGTCAGAACTATCCTACTACAGTTTCGCCTAAATCGGCTCCTCAGGGTACCTAGCACCAACTAACGACAATAGGAGAAAACTTATTTTTATTAAACGAAAAACCTCTTCAAGTTATTAAAAATAAATTTCCCCGCAATGGACCCACTGCTCAAGATATTTAATAAAAATAGTTTTAAATTAAGCTATAGTTGTATGCCTAACATTGATAACAATAAATAAGAGTAATATGACGAAGCTTAGCAAAGTGAAACATAAGGAGACCGCCAAATGTAATTGTAGGGATAAGGCTACGTGTCCCCTTAGAGGCAGGTGCCAACAGGAATGTGTGGTATACAAAGTGGAGGTGTATATAGTGGGGGAACCGTGTAGTAGTAAGGATTGAAAACTATATTTGGGGTCCACACAAGGAGAATTTAAACTTAGGTACTACAATCATAGAACTAGTTTTTCCCACGAAAAATATAGGCATAGTAACAGTTTATCTAATCATATGTGGGAGATTAAAAATAAAAAAAAGGAATAGATACCATATTGAAATGGAAAGTTGTAAAAAGATGCCGCAAGTATAGAGGCGGCAACAAAGATTGCATGCTTTGTAATGAAAGAAGTTAGCCATAACTTCTCCTCAGGTATGGGTTAAATAGGACCTCTACTTTGTTTCGGCAAGTATGGCTTTGATATTAAGTACCCCACAAAGGTTTGATATGTCATTAAACAACGAAACCGGTAATTGTGTGATTAATAATAATATTCCCTCTATGACAGGAAAATATGTTATATTGGAAGATGAATAATTATGTAACATAAATCCTTAAATAATTAGTTCTCACTACGGAAAATTGTTATATTCATAAAAAGTAATAATTTTTAATAACTCAACTATTGATTCAAGATGGCTATCTTCTCTAATAATTTGACTTCATGCATTCTTTTGGCTTACACCATATCATTAACTTTATATTCTGACGTTTTTGTCAACAATACAACTCTCTCTCTCTCTCTCTCTCTCTATATATATATATATATATATATATATAGCAATATTGAACAAGTCCTGGCGACAACACCCCACAAGATACCAACTATACGGCCACCTGCCTCCCATCACGAAAACTATACAAGTTAGACGAACCAGACACGCAGGACACTGCTGGAGAAGCAATGACGAACTAATCAGTGATGTACTCCTATGGACCCCCCGCATATGGCCAAGCAAAAGCAGGACAACCAGCTCGAACATACATACAGCAGCTATGTGAGGATACGGGTGTAACCCTGAAGACCCGCCAAAAGCGATGAATGATAGGGAGAAGTGGAGAGTGAAGATCAGGGATATCCGTTCTGGCGGCACATGATATATATAGGCAGCGGTTGTGTCGATACTGCTATATGGATGCACCACATGGACGCTTACGAAGCGAAGCGGCTGGAGAGGAGGCTGACGGAAATTACACAAGAATGTTGAGAGCAGTATTAAACAAGTCCTGGCGACAACACCCCACGAGACTCCAACTATACGGACACTTGCCCCCCATCACAAAAACTATACAAGTTCGACGAACAGACACGCAGGACACTGCTGGAGAAGCAAGGACGAGCTCATAAGCGATGTACTCCTGTGGACCCCCACTCATGGATGTGCAAGAGTGGGACGACCAGCACGAACTTACATACAGCAGCTATGTGAGGACACGGGTTGTAATCCTGAAGACCTGCCGGAGGCGATGAATGATAGGGAGAAATGGCGAGAGACGGTCAGGGATATCCGCGCAGGCGGGCGCGACATGATGATGATGATGATGATGATGATATATATCGATCTCTTTCTCCATATCTATCTGTCTATCTATCTATGTGTGCGTGCGAGTGTATGTGTGTATTATGTATGTGTGTTTGTATATGTATGTGTATATGTGTGTGTGTGTGTGTGTTTGTGTATATGTGTGTGTATGTGCTTGTGTGTGTGTATGTGTGTGTGTTTGTGTGTGTGAATATGTGTATGTATGTGTGTTTGTGTATGTGTGTGTGTGTTTGTGTGTGTGTGCGTGAGTATGTGTGTTTGTGTATGTGTGTGTATGTGTGTGAGTGTATGTGTGTGTGTGCATTAAATTGCACTATTTAAGAAGTATTTAGGTAAACAGTCACTGTTCCTTTTCAACAAAATTAAATAAATATTGCTGAAAGGAAGATAAAAAAACTAATTTGATTTACAACGATCAGTCAGACTCTTTAAATGTTAATTTTACGTTCAAGTATATGTATTGGCTTCTTATTTATCTTCTTCCAATTAAAATGCAAGGAATTTTTAAATGTTAACTGCCAAAAACATCAGAGTACCAAAAAAAAAAAAAAAAATTAAAATAACAGCAAAACAAAAAAAAAAAAAAAATCCCAGAAAGCAAAATGCATTTTCACGTCAAAGCCTTAAAGATAAAATCTGAAATATTTTCTCTTTTTTATAAAGTTTTCAAAAACGGAACAAGAAAAATAACTTTCTTACAAAATACCTTTGAGATATATTCTTCATGCAAATGTTTTCATTTTTTTTCTTTTTTTATGAAAGGTTGTTGATCAATAGAGAAAAATAGGTCATCCATTGTATTTAAAGTGAATTAATCAGCGAAAAAAAAAAAAAAATTAACAGAATTATTTCGCTTACAAATTGTTTTACCAAAATCAATGACTTTTGATCTACGGAAACACAACCCGTTTACTTATCCCTCTTCTGTAATAAGGATAATCAGTCTAAGACCGAAAGAACTTTCTATGCCCATCAACATCCTTATACAAACACGTATATCTTTTTTATATTATCTAATTTATTCATATTTACAACCGCTCGTTCGGGCAGGATATGACACAAGGTCAATTTTTAAGCGACGTTTAACAGGTTTGAATTCAGAGTATCCTTCTCTTAGACTAGTCGCTTTACCAAGGTTGAAGAACACAGTCTACCCTACTATTTACCAATAGCTGGAGGGAGAATAATTGGATTCATACCTTCCCAAGGGTATTAGTGCTATGTGAAATGCAATCAGTCTCGTCCTGGATTTGAACTCGTATCGCTGTTTCCATTTCCTGTGACGATAACCATTTACACCACGGCACCTCCTACATTATCTAATTCATATATTCATCAGCATCATCCTTATGTCGTGCAGGGAGCACAGATTTCTCCGACTCTCCCTCTCCATTTGTCCATATCATCCATCGCATTCTGTAAATCCACTAGATTACATCCGGTGTCTGTACAGAACTGTTGTAGTTAGGTTCTAGCCAGACTTTCAACACCTGTGTGAAGGAGTCCACGCGAGAATATCATTTATGAGCTCACCCTTACTTCTCCAGCAGACCTGCATGTCTTGTTTGTCTGATTTGAATAGTTTTAGAGGCGGGAGGTAGGTGATCGTACATATGCTGTTTTGAAGGATGTGTCATCCAGGATTTATTCACTATGGTTGTAGCATTCTTGTGCATTTGCTTCCAGCTTTTTCCCCATGCACATAGTCATCATCCATGTGGTGGAATCCATATAGTAGTATGTATACGATTACTGTTTGGACAAAGTTCCGTTTTATTTTATCGAATAGGTCTGATTTACATATGACCGATAGCTTATCGATTGTTGACCATGCCTTTGAAAGTCGCGTATTAGTGTCATTTTCAGTAGACGAGGCGCTGCTTCTGAGGTTGGTGAATTTGTCCACTAGTTTCGAAGAGCCACCTGTTAGGGTGGAGACGTCTCTTGTCTGATTTTGATTGAACGATAATATATATTATTCAGTGGTATTTAGATGTATTTATTACACATCAAACACCTATACACTAAGTCTACAGCCAGGTGACAAATCATATACATTGACTATTTTCAATAGCAGTTTACTTAAATCTAAGATGTATATTAAGTTAGACTTTGTACATTGAATATTTTAGACCATAATACAGAACGTAAGTACTTGCTATGTTTTGATTTTGGTTAGTTGGTTGGGTTTTATGCATATCAACCTTTTTAGGTTATTTAACGTCAAATCCATTTTTAGACAAATTGTCTGTTCTATTTAAAATAATTCAGTCTTGCATGAGTACACAGTTTAATTGTCAAAAACATTTCTATTCAAAATATTAAGTTTATTCAAACAGTTCTAATTCACTAATTTTGTTTACACACAGTTAAATGTCAAAACAGTTCTATAAATAACAATTCAGTTTTAGTGTAAGTACAGTTTTAATGTCAAAAACTGTTCCATTTCAAAGAATTCAGTTTAGAATAAGCACACAGTTTAAATGTAAGTACGGTTTAATTGTCAAAAAGATTTCTATTTCAAGCCATTTAGTTTAGCCAAACAGTTCTAATTCAAATAATTCAGTTTAGCATAAATATGCAGTTAGTTCTATTTAACCCATAGATAGGGCCCTATCAGGTGCTACCACTCCGGGCCAGAGTTGACCTGGGACCAGAGCAAACTAGAACGGAAGCCAATACTGTTGTTGGACTATATCCTTATTCAGTATTCACTAATCCTATGTTCTTGTCTACTAAGGGTCTCTCTATTGTATATACTTTTTCCTAAGACTACAACTCTATTTCCTCACATATCGTGGTTTTTCCTTTATTTAATACTACAAGCGTTCACTAACCAGAACGCAACAATATATAAGACAGAAATTAAGGATAATGTCATGTTGGTGGTGTTTAGAATACGCTGTCTGTATTCATTGCAGAAGTCTATCACCATACTCATAATGAGATGTCCTGATATTAAACCGTGTCTGATGATAAATTCTAGATTAAGTGCTCTGAGGAAGATTACTCCTCCAAGGCTATTGGTATAAGGGTTACAGTGCTCGCCAATGGTGCAGGAGACCGGTGTTCAATCCTTGGTCAAGTTATACCGAAGTCTCAAAAAGGTGGTACTTGATGCCTCCTTGCTTTACACTCAGAATTATAAGGTGCATATCAAGAGTAAGTCGAACAATCCATTGAAAAGAGTGGCACCTTCTCCTACACTCTGGTGTTATAGCTAATGAAAAGGGAGCCTTCGGGTGCCGTTGACAACGATTAACCAACTTACTAAACTTTTATATATATATATATATATATATATATATATATATATATATAATATGAACATCATCATGAACGTTTGCTGACAGGACATGCACCTGTGTAAAAAAAAGGGAAATGATTCACATGAATCACATGAATCGGGACCGAAAGGAAAATATGTAGGCGTTATGAATATTATATAATGACCACCGCTACAGGACAGGCGGTCAACCAGAAGAAGCAGGCAGTTAGAGCGGAGGCCGTTTGGGAACGGCCCTGGGGGCAGTGGTCTCGCATTGAGAAGTGGCCCCGATTAGCTCCACAAAGAAGTACTAAGTTGGGCTTAAATATAGACTCACAACGTTGATTAAGAAGATAGCGTGTCAAATATAGCAGTCCGAGCCCTTCGTCTCTCTCTCTCTCTCTCTCTCTCTCTCTCTCTCTCTCTCTCTCTCTCTCACACACACACACACACACACACACACACACACACACACAACTGAAACCCTTTCGTGACAATAACGAAGAGAGATGTTTTCATAAACAGATATAGTCGTTCCTTTATTCCGGCTATATAACAAGGTCAGCTAAAAAGAAATAATGATATTTTTCAATCGATTTTCAATACAGGTCCTGTTAACAATATAGATATTATGTCTAAACGGTCACAAACGTTCCGACATGTATACACACGTTACCCCCCCTGGCTTTATGTACAGTTGTCAGTTATGAAATCGTGAAACCGAGTTCCAAATAATTTTCTCCTATTTTTATCTCAATGGATTTTCCTCCTTCTCCTCCTTTTACCGAATAATTGATGCATATCGGAAACTCAGTAATCGCATTGACATAGCAATTGCATTATAAATAGAACCTCCTTCTAAAATCCATGAAAATCGATATATTTTTTCAGAACTGACAAGTCGCAGGAGTAGAGATTGGTTTTCTTAAAGCCAAAATACAAAACTAAAATCCGAAAATGTGTTCTTCATTAACTCATTTCATTTTTTTTTTTTCATTGTGAGACAACCTATCTTCATTTGTACCATTATAATATGTCACGAAAATAAAAACCAAATATTGCAACTCGGTGGTTAAAATTTTCAGAATAATCGACTAATACTTCATCTTAAAGTACTGCAAATGATTCAAGATATAATTACATCACATGTGACTTATCCATTACTCACTTTGAATATTCTGAAAACGTTTAAGATACTCATTATACATCTATATACATATAAAAATCTTGTGGTTGGTACAGAATCTAAATGTTGCTTTAAAAAGCGAGAGCATGTTATATAGAACGTTTTAAAATTAAAAAAAAAAATGAATTAACAATAAAAAATGAATAGACATCCTAAAAACGGGGACCATTTCTTTCAATCACTTCTCTTCAGAGAATTTTCAGTGACAATGGATTTTGTTAGAGATGGTAGCGAAAGGAAAAATCCAGGAGGCGGAAGATTTTAAAACATTCATGCACTCTTTTTTAAAGCAATATATATATATATATATATATATATATATATATATATATATATATATATATATATATATATACATATTCATATATATATATATGTATATATATATATATATATATATATATATATATATATATATATATATATATACACACACACACACACACATATATATATATATATATATATATATATATATATATGCAGTGGGGCGAAATAAATATTTGTACACATGACATTTTTTTTTAATCTTTCATATGTTTGAAAGATAAGAAATTAAAAAAAAAGTCAAATATTTATGATCATTTAATGTATAATGATATATTCTACTAATATCTGTATATAAACGTTGGTCACAAATAATTTTACAGAAATTAATGTCATTTATTCATTTTCATGCGTGTAAAAAGTAATCGCACTGTACAAAATTTTTAGAGATTGTTCCAATAATGCTATCAGTACCCAAAGATAGCCTTCTTGAATGTTCTAATAATATTATCAGTAACTATAATTATTCGTAAAATCCTAACCGGAACTTTCTGCAATTGCTTTTCGTACGAGAAGGTTCTGATCATGGTAAGAGGTAAAAAATTGTATAATTCACAAAAAGCACAGATTTTTAAGTTTGGAAAAATGGAGAAAGTTATAGAAATATTGCAAACAGCCTGAATATTCCTTTTACAACCATAAGTTTACTCATTGTTTAAATGTTTAAAAGAGAAAAATAAAGAACAGGCGCACCTAGGAAGATTTCTCGTAGATTATCAAGAAAATCAAGACGCGGGATTAACCAAAATTCAATGGTTACGTGTGAAGAGCTGCAGGAAGATTTGCGTTCATCAGGATGTAATGCAACCAAACGAACAATAAGTAATGAAATACTCGGGAATGGTCTAAAGTCACGGAGACAAAAGAAAACCCCTCTCCTAATGAAACAACATAGTGATGCCAGGAAGAAAATCATAAGACAGCATAAGGAAAAAGAAAATTCGTTTTCGGAAAGTCTATTATGGACTGATGAAACTAAAATCGAGTTGATTGGTCCTAATTATCGAAATCATATGTGGAGGACAGATGGCAAAGCCTACTCCCCAAAGAACACGATACCAACTGTCAAATTTGGCGGTGGCAATATAATGATTTGGGAATGCTTTTCAGCGAAAGATGTGGCCAAAATATCAGAAATAAACAGTAAAATGAATGCTCAAAAGTATAAACAGATCTTGCAAAAAATTTGATGTTGAGAATCTTGAGCTACCTTCTGATTACATTTTCCAGCGGGATAATGATCCCAAGCAGCTAAATCTACGAAGAAGTGGTTGTCAGAAAATAATGTTAATGCTTTGCAATGGCCAAGTCAGTCCCCGGATTTGAATCCAATAGAGAACTTGTGGTGATTTTTGAAAATTCATATCCGAAAAAGAGCTAAGCAAACATCAATAATTTGAAGACAATATGCAAAGAAAAGTGGTACAAAATACCGACTAATTATCGAAAGAAATTAATTAAGAACAACAGGAAGAGTTTAGCGGCTGTTGAAGTGAATAAAGGCTATGCAACAAAGTAATAAATGAAGAAAATGAGTTATTTTGTATACTGTATGATTACTTTTTCACTCATGAAAATGAACAAATGATATTAATATTTGTAAAATTATTTGTAACCTAATTTTATTATATACAAATATTAGTTGAATATATTCTTATGCAGTAAATGTATATGAGAATTTTGCTCAGACTATCAGACTAAACAAATAAACATTTTCAAATGTACGAATATTTACTTCACCCCACTCTCTCTATATATAACGGATGGTGTAGAAATTGTGTGTGAGTAAAGAGTGTGTGTGTGTATGCGTGTGCTTATACGTCAAACTGTCTGTGCTATTCTTAGAAATATCAAAAGAAAAAAATTCCCGGACGTATATATATATATATATATATATATATATATATATATATATATATAAATTATCTGAAGAAGTCCTGTTAATATTTAGAGCATTGATTAATATCAATGTATTTTTTACCAGGAGGGAAATAAATTTAATATCTAAATGTGACCGATTGTTGTTTTTTTTATTTTGCATATATATATATATATATATATATATATATATATATATATATATATATATATTGTTTAAAAGACAAGAAACTTATATATATATATATATATATATGTATATATAAATATCCCAAACTCCAATATATATATATATATATATATATATATATATATATATATTGGAGTTTGTGATATTTATTAGTAAAGAGTGCTCAGTAGGGATAATAGAGCTTAAATGGATTTAAGTTAGAATAGCATAAGCACTAAGTCAATGGCGCTTGGTGACTGTTGGTTTCTTGCCTAGACGTGTTACGATAATCGCATAGGTGAGAAAGAGGCGATGACTATGTGTCTACGATATTCCTGACTTACACATATGTATGTATGTACATACGTATGTATGTACGTATGTGTGTGTGTGTGTGTGTGTGTGTGTGTGTATTTCTCTGTGTGTGTGTATGTGTGTGTGTGTGTGTGTTTCTTTGTGCGTTTATATGTGTGATGCCTACTTTTAGTTGCTGAACATTGTACTAAAATTTTAACTACATAAACCTTTGACTAAACAAAGAATAATTATTGCGTAATTAGCATTTGCAACGGAGGAGAGTATATATTTGATTTTTTTTTCATATTTTAGACTGATTCATGTATCTTCAGACGGATGCGCATGCGCGTACCAACTCGTGACATTTTCCCTCAAGTTTTTTTCGTCTTTTTCTGAAACTGTTTTAAAAGCGTAATTTAAAATTAATCATTCTTCAGAGATGTCAATAAAGATGAAAGGAAAAATCCCATTAAAAGATGCTGCTGTCGGCCTTAATCACACAAATACATATATAGAGAGAGAAAGTGACCACTATATATATATATATATATATATATATATATATATATATATATGCATACATTGCAACTATGAGTATATATATAGGAGTACCCGTGATGTAGTCGCTAAAGAGCTGTACTACAGCATCGTAATGTGTAATCTAGGGTGACCAGAATGTTCCCTTTTCAATAGCTACAACACCAAGGTGTTGAGGAGGGCACTGTCCTTTCCTTGGGTTGCTCCACTTACGCATAACCATACCTTATAATGCTGAGTGTTTAGCAAGGAGGCATTAAATAACATTTTTGAGTCTTTCGTATGATCCAACCAGAGATTGAACCCAGGTCTCCCGGACCATAAAGGAGACACTCTAACCATTATGCCAATGAGTCATAGTAACACTACTACGTTCACTTTCGGACTAATACTGCTGTTAAAGCTATTAACCTCCTCATTCCTCCAGTTCTGGGTTAGATAGTCCTACTATTGTTGCCCTAGAAGGCAGTAGATAATTCACAATGTGTTAGTTTACTTGTTTGGTTTTAATGTCATGGTTTTTTAATGCCAAATCGATTTTTATACAAATAAACAGTCGTATTTCAAATGATTCCGTTTTGCAAAAGTACACAGTTAAATTGTCTATTTCAAGATATTCAGTTTAGTCAAACGGTTTTATTTCAAACAATTCAGTTTGGTATAAATATAGTTTAATTGTTTACTCACAATTAAATGCCGAAACTGTTTTATTTCAAACAATTCAGTTTTGCCTACAAAATCAGTTCTGTTTCAAACAATTCAATTTATCATAAGTACGCAGTTTAAATGAAGTACGCTGTTTAAATGTTCAAACAGTCCCATCTCAACCAATTCAGTTTAGCATAAGAACACAGTTTGGTTCTATTTGACCCATAGATAGGACCATATCAGGTGCTACCACTCCGGGCCAGAGTGTACCTGGTAGTGATAGCAATGAATGGGGTACTCCACATTTCTCAAAGCTCCGGCAATACTGGAGCCTAACCATCAGATTATTTGGTGTTATAATCAAGACACTCGTTGGGGCGAGTCTTACCCCTTTGCAGAGTTGCAACCCGTGTATTTCATAGCCTTAGCCGACTGGCAAAATTCACAAAGGCTGATATTACATTAATCACATACTTTGAGTACAGCCTCGTATTGTTTTGTGATTTAAAAGACAAATTACGCTTGAAAAAATTAGTTTTCAATTGAAATTATTTTTAATTTGTGAAATTAAAACATCTACTCGTACATTAGCCGGCAGAAATTTCTTTTATGTAGCTTTGCCGTCATAAATTTTCTACTTTTTTTCTTTACACCTCGTTTGGTTAATTGAAACGCAATAGTTTTTTGTTGTTTTTCATTGTACAACGTAAAGATGTATGGATCGGAATTGAATTATCTGTAACCAAACTGTGTCCTTTACCATTACGAATCTCTGCTGTAACGTGTCGGAATCCCTTTCAATAATCCAGACGGAAATGTTCACTCGACTGCTACAACACATACCGCAAACACGAAGCGAATTATAAGCGACTTGTTGAACTCTCTTCCGGGTCGAATGAAAGGGGGGAAAAATAAGTAGTCATTTAATATTTTCTAGAAACCTGTTTACATGGCTCTTAATAAAAACATCTGAGGCTCCCGTGCAGTGTATAAGAAAGCCTGATTCAATTTGTTTCTTTCAATCTACACATATGCAGAATTCCTGCAGTTTTTAACATCTAACAATGCTTCTACTAAATGAGATCCATGTAGCAAGATCGATGACACCGTCTTTTCTGCATTAAACGTCTACAACAAGTGATGTGTACAAATATGATTATTCGAATGTTAGGTGATAAGAAAACTGTTTTCACTTCAGCATTTCACATTAGCTAATATGATTTTTCATAATTTACTATTATCATTCTCGGTGTGAGCCTTTTACATCATCTTAAATACTGATTTTTCACAGATATCTGAGTAACAGCATATCTTCTCATGTTTTTACGACTCGTGTTAGAATTCTTGCTTATTTTGACGATGCTGTGGTCTGGATAATTTTGCTTCCTTCCCTGATCCTTCAATTTTCCTAATCTCTTATCCAGGTCTTTGGGACCGTTTAAAAAGCACCAATGACAATTGCTATAACCGTCAACTTCATGCCTCATAGGTTTTACAGCTCCCTGGCAAGATCCAAGTTTTTAAAATGTTTCCTTTTATTGCTTTTCATTCGAGGGTTCGTTGGAACGCCAAAATCCACAAGATAACAAGTTTTTCCTTCTTCTGAATTGATACTAGTTCCGGTCTTCTGATTGGAATTGCTTGATCCGTTTCTTTCTCAAATTATTTGACAATTTTGACTGTAAATTCAAAGGAACATTTATTTTAAATTTTTGATAAGTAGCTGTATACGTAGAAACTATTTAAAAAAAAACAAACAACAATCTTTTTTGTTAACTATCTGATCAATAATTTATAATATACGCAAGATGCAAAAGCTTTGCTCCGTTTAATCATTAACTAGTACTAAAAAAGGTTAAAACATTTCTTTCTTTTTATCTATCTATCTATCTATCTATCTATCTATCTATCGATCTATCTATCTATCTATCGATCTATCTATCTATCTATTCGTGCCATTTTCTTTGTACCTTCATTTTCGTTTTTTCATTGCATCTTTTTCCTTCCTTCCGGCCTTTAATTTATTTCAGTTGTATAAGACGATAAGCATCTGATGTATAGCATTATCGCTTCTCATTCCTCTGTTTTTCTTTGATTAATTTCTTCCATATATTTGTTTCCTTTTTTTAAATCTTTTACCCTATTTTCAAATTAGAATGAAATTATTTATCTGTCAATTATTTATCTGAAGAAATGGTTAGGAAATATTCGAACACATGTGTCCAGGTCTTATCCTCTTCATTTTATAGATTATAATGCATTTTCATCAAACAGCTCTTCTCTATTGGTAAAAAAAGGAAAAAAATAATTATCATCATTATAAACCATGTGTTATGTTTTTCGATTAAATCCAATATCGTCCCATATATTTTTAAAGTAATTCTGTCAAATCTGGTTTCATTGATTTACAATATTTTATGTATGATCAACAATTTAACGATTATATATTCTAAGTGTATGTTGCAGATAATTTGTCAAAATTTTTTCTTACTCCAAAGATATCATTTTTGACTTATATTATCGTCAAACTGCAAAATGTGTGTTTCCTTTTCATAGTAAATCATTGTGTGAGTTTATTTTTACATTGGCGTGGAACAGCGGGTTCCGGTAACGACAATAAATTAATACTTCCCTGTCAGAGAGGCTTAAGACATTTACCCCTCAAAAAACTATGGGTATCCTGTTTACAACAAAAAACTGTATCTGGCGGACAGACTAAATTTCTGGAACTCTAAGGAGTTTGGTTTACTCCTTCATTGCTATTAGGTCAACTCTCTGGAAAATGGTAGTTTGAGATCGGGTCCTATCTCAGGGTCAAATTCATCTGTTCGGAAATCATTTTTTAAGATAGAAATATTCAATATCTTAACTGTGTGCAAAAAGAAACAAAAAAAAAAAACTCTTAAGAAACACCGACACAAAAATATAGATATTGACCTACGATGTACTCAGTTCCTTAACATCTAGGCATAAAATAATCAAAAATATGCTGGAATGCCGTTAAAATCAATCAATAGATTAATCAATAAATAAGCTACCAAAGGACTCAGACTCATACAAAATTCTGTCTTGGTGAAGACTGGTTCTTTGTAACAACGGATCTTCCATCTAAACTACCACGTTTACGTTATTACAGAGCTCCAGATAACATAGATAGTATCATCCACAACATTTGTCTCCGATTGGTTGTGATAATATTTGTAATCATCGTTTTACACAGAGGAAGCTGATAGAAGGTGATATTTATGGTATCTCCCACTAGGTAGGATTTGACACTAGGTCTTTTTAAAGTGGGGATCGGAGAAGGGAAGGTCACGCACGAGCCAAGACTGGCACGCTGCTGAGCATATGATAACCAATCCCAAAGGTCAGGTGCAAGAGGGTCATTGCTTGTAATTGATTCACTAAGTGCAATGTGAATCTATGCTTGTCAATGCTTGCCATTGCTTGACGTCGATTCACCTGGTCAAAAAGGCCAATTGCAATGTGAATTCATGCTGTCAATGATTCATCCGGTCAAAAGGCCTAGTACAAAGTGAATCGTTGCTTGTTATCTTTACCCACCGGGCACGAATGCCAGGTGAGCCGGCTGAAGCCAGATCAGTATTGGCAAGAGACAACCCGTTGAATAGGAACAGTTGATAATATGTCTTATTTAATTTTTAGATAAAGATTAGTCAATCGCAATTTTTATAAATTTGTAACGTGTATTATTGAATGAACTAGAATGACAAAGAAATTATAATTAAGGATTCCAATTGAAATGAATTACGAGAAAATTGACAGTTTTAATAAAAAAAAAAAAGAATAAAAGATTTTCTTACTCTTAAAGTTTTGAAGAGAAAGTTTTGGTAAAGCTATTTTTTTAATTTGGTAAAGGTACCTTGAGAGAAAAATAAAATAAAAACGGATTTCCTCGAAATCAAACTTCCATTTAATTTCAAATAAAATATATAAAACATAACATTTTTAAAAAATTTATTCTTTTTAATTAAACTATAAAGTTTTAATTGATTTAATCGTTATATTAATAAGAAAATTATGAATGTAGACCTTTGGCATGTAAACAATTAAATAATTAGTTTTCACTCGAATAAAATATATTTAGTAATTTAAAATACAGATTATGAGATAATGAATTAAATATTTGCCTTCAAGATGTTGAAAACAGTGGACTTATTGTAAGTATATATATATATATATATATATATATATATATATATATGCGTGTGTGTGTGTGTGTGTGTATGTGTGTGTGTGTGTGTATCTAGATAGAATTTAATGTCAGTCATCTACTCAGTATGGATGCTATTTAAAGTTGGTCTAGATAACTAGGATTTTTTTATTAGGTCTTATGGCTAACCAGTTATTAGACATTTTTCTCGTGATACCTGGCAATGGGAAAAAAGGTAGAACTTGCGTATATATGGATTTATATATGTATCTGAGCATGTGTGTTATAAGTAATCAATAATTTAATGATATGTAAGAAGTTAAAAGCAAAAACTTTGACTGAATTCAATCTGGTTTTGTGTCACACACACACACACACACACACACACACACACACACACACACACACACACACACACACACACACACACACACACACATATATATATATACATATATACATATATATATATGTATACATATACATACATACATACATACATACATACATACATATATATATATATATAAGCAAGAATTCAAACACGAAAACATCATCAGATTTGCACACAAAAACAAAAGCTTCGACTGAATTCTATCAGGTTTGTGTTATATATATATATATATATATATATATATATATATATATATATATATATATATATAATGTACTTTAGTATATTTACAAAGGGTGTTTAATATTAGGGATGGAGCATGAGGAGATCTAAGTTAAGATTGCATTGACGCAGAGACAACGGAGGTTGGTAACTATTAGTTTCAAGCCTATGTGTTGATCCGACCAAAGGCTCCTAATCCCTCATATATATATATATATATATATATATATATATATATATATATATATATATATATATATTACTCTCTGTGTGTTTTTCAGTTTGTATGTAAATTTGTATATGCGGGTGTATTCATGTCCTGAAAGTTAGAGAGTCGTAGATAATGTGCCAATTTTTGAGTTTTCACCTATGTGCACCATAAAGTAATCCTCCGCAAAGCTATGGTAAACATGGTTTGTGTTAATATTAGATATAGTTATCATTTACCCGGGAAAGAAATGATTGGGTTGGGCCAAGTTTACAGCGACAGGAGATCTATTTTTCTTGAAATTCTTAAGAGAAAATCCTGGCATTAATCTTTTTCTGTCTTTTTTAATTGCTTTATTTTTTTCGGTCTCTTTTTCTCTCTCTAAACACAAACATATAGACACATTCTAGTATGCATGCAGGCATACACAAGAGCTCAAAATATGTCAAATAAAAATAAAAAGAAAGGAAGGTATGTTAAAAGAAAAGAAATATTGGTCAATATATACTCCTACTTTGTTAATGCACATTAACAAAATCTTTTTCCTATAATCATTAGAATTAATCATCGTCATCATCATCTCGTGCCGCCAGCACGGATATCCCTGACCCTCTCTCGCCACTTCTCCGTATCATTCATCGCCTCTGGCAGGTCTTCAGGACTACATCCCGTATCCTCACATAGCCGCTGTATGTATGTTTGAGCTGGTCATCCTGCTTTTGCTTGTCCATGTACGGGGAACCATAGGGATACATCACTTCTGAGCTCGTCCTGGCTTCTCCAGCAGTGTCCTGCATGTCTGGTTCGTCTCGCTTGGATAGTTTTCGTGATGGGAGGCAGGTGGCCGTATATTTGGTGTCTTGTGGAGTGTTGCTGCCAGGACTTTTCAATATTGCTCGCAACATTCTCGTGTAATTGCCGTCTTGCTTCTTCTCCAGCCGTTTAGTTAGCATTAGTATTAATAATAAATGTGAAATATCTCAGATATAATTTAACTAACTAAAAGTTAGTCTTCTGATTTGTTTATCCAAACTCGAAATTATTCATGAATACACAAGCGCATATACGAGGGTCGTCTGAAAAATTTATATGCAGATCAAGATTGATATTCACATTGGATATGAATATATGATGTCTATATTTCAACATAGTTCACGTTATGATCGACACACTTCTTCCTTCCATCGGTTTTGCATTACCTGGATGATATTGATGAAAAGAGCCACCAACAACAGACGTCATCATATGAGCTTTTCAGGCATTGCACTTTTTTGTGCAACTTGATATATATATATATATATATATATATATATATATATATATATATATATATATATATATACACAGTGGGCTATTTAACCTAGACATGACCATTGTTCTAGGAGAAAGGGAACTCAAAACTGAAGCTTGATGAAACCCCTTTGAAATATTAACCTTGTTTTTCATCATCTTCATACAAAGGACTTGGTAAACACCCCATATATATACATATATATATATGTGTGTGTGTGTGTGTGTGTGTGTGTGTGTGTGTGTGTGTGTGAGTTTGTTTGTTTAGGATAAGTTCTTTTACGATTGAAAGATATCACACTCAATTTGTTCGAGTAAAAAAATGGACTATTTACTCTTACGTAATCCGACTGTACAAGAACAAATGAACAAGAATCTTGTCTTTATAAAATATTGAAGTCTATTTCATGGTTTATTCCCATTGAATAATACCTATCTTTTGCAAGAGTTGCCTACATAGAAATTTCAAAGGTGAATTATCATAATTATATAAATCATTAACCTACAAAGAGAGACGTATATATTTTGAAAATTCTTATTAAAAATAAACAAATAGAAAAAAACAAAAAAAACAAAAAAAAAGAAAAATTAAAGAAAAATGCGTCAAAGATTGCCGAAGACATGTCATAACTCTACTTGAATAAATACTCACTGTATAATTGCAGTTGAGACAATAATACAAACAAAACAATAACATTTATGATTATGCATTTTTGAAAGAAAAAGAAAATATAATAACTTGTGCACCAAAGTAATATCTGTGCATAAACAGAGCAAAGAAAAATCACGCACTTCAGAAAAAAGTAAAAGAAAATCACACACACACACACACACACACACACACACACACACACACACACACACACACACACACATACACACAGATATATATATATATATATATATATATATATATATATATATATATAAATATATATATATATATGCACAAATTAGTAAAAGCAGTAATTAGCCACATACAACGAACGCGTAGATATACACAAAAAAAAAAAATAATAACCAGACAAGAATATACAGAAATATATTTAAAAAAAAAAAAACCCAACAATTCTTGAATCTTTGAGTTGAGTTTTACATTAGTTAGAGCTTCTCTGCAGTTCGATACAAATAACATTACTGAAAAAAATAAATTCTGTTGTTTACGTTTCATGTTTTTTTAAAAGGTGAGATATTTTTTTATGATTATACGCCTATTTAAATGTCTTTAGCACACATGCTAATATGCATCCGAATGTTGAGTATAGTCTATCTACTTTTATTCTCCACTCCGGACAGTTGCTATTTACTAAGCTTAGCTTTAACTAGCACAAAGGCCGCTGGTTGCTGATTATATACTTACGTCTACTTAGTGGTCTTTTTCGTTTAATAGAAACCATATGGCCCGTGAATTCACTGGTCACATAACCTGGTTTGGTCGTTAGTAGGTTCTTCTCACGTAGCTTGCCTTGAGCAGGATAGCCTGGTGGAGCTCATTCCTCTCCAGGTCTACGACTGGTCTGTATTTAGAGTTTTACTTCAGCAAGACAACTGAATTTATACATTTCACCAGAGTATCCCATAGAAACAGCTTCGTCAAGATTTCGAACTCGGGTCGCCGTGTTCACTTTAAGCTGAGTGTATGAGGATACTTATTTAAACAATAATGTCAAAATAGTCCTGGCATACATTTAATACTCCTATATTACATTTTAAAGAAAGATTCACAAATAGTAAATCTGCAAAAGTATTTTTAATTAGAATATAATCATTTAAGAATATTGGATTGACCAGTAGATTACGATAGGACTTGTTCCCATATTTCACTGCTTTTAAGGCACAAAAGGTCAGACTAAAGCTGAAAACATTAGCTGGGTATTGAACCTTTTGCTTTTACTATAATGGAAATTACATGTAGAAAGATACAGAGATTTATATAAAAAGAAAAGACAAATAAATCTTTAAAATGTAGCCAGTAAGTTTAAGGGACACAAGAATTGTCCAATTTTTCTTGTTCTAGCTTGCTTGAAAATACAGTCATTCTGTAGCAAAAAGAAAGTAATGATACTAACAAAAAATATCATTGATGTTAGGTCCCGAATTCAAATTTCCAACTCACTTTTACACTACCCGCAGGTCCTTCGCATTTGATAGTTATCCGACAACCGAGCAAATCAGATTTCTTGCATTTTTGCTCAGATGAAGATAACTACGTACAATATGGCTGTCTCGCCTCAAACCTACACTGACTATTGTCCAATATCCAACCAATACCGCTTCTTTGCAAATTAGTTCTACGACTGCCACAAAGATTTTCTTTGCAACACTTACGTTAGCAGACGCCCTTCTTAAAACATTCATTTAGAGAAAGGGACATAACTCTTGATAGAAACGGTACAAATTCTGACTGTAAATTCATCCTACTGTGAGTCTTTTTTCACGTCGAACTGTTTCTCTGCTACATATTCCAAACTATTTTAATCATAGCCTGGGAGAAAACAGATTGATACTATCTCAAAATACATCAATACGAAATAGAAGCAAACACTATAATTTAAACTAAGCCGATCCCATTTTTGATGCAAAAAGAAAAGGCACGCCAACTTCAATCTTAATTTTTATCAATGGACATTGAGATTTTGCATAATAGAATTGTAAGTGTACTTTTCAATTTTTTTCAAATATTTTGAATTATTGATGTTTTACGTAATACAGACTAAACGTATACGGTAGTATTTAGCAGAAGAAAAAAAAAACTTCTTTTAAAATTGTATTGCTTAAATTTGCATGAAAATAAAACGCAATAGAATAATTCTTTTTTGCTTTTAATTTTAATTAAGAGAGAGAGCTCTACAAAGATGTTTAACTCTTTTTGTTTTGAAGTTAAAGATTTTTTTCATTGTAAATAAACACAAAAATGCATGTAGTATTTATTAGTATTTAAACAGAATTAAAAAAAATAACTTCTCATTTTTTTCTAGTTGGATAAATAACAAAACAAACAAACAATCAAAGAGAAACACACAAAAAATAAAGCCTGACCTTTTCTTTGAGAATTTTTTTCGTTTTTTGATCCTTTGGTAAAGGAAAATGGTGGATTTAGTGATAGAAAAATATGTTCTATTTCAGACTTAAACATATATTTTGTTTACACCTGACACAATTGGTACCTCTAGAGCAAAACATTAAATACAATAATATTTCTGAGAGATCTTTCAATTTTAAATGAATTATTATTATTATTATTATTATTATTATTATTATTATTATTCAATATCCGGTTTCTTATCATCTTTATCGGGTGTAGTGGCTGATGCCCAGGACTGCCACATCGTAGTTAGTTATAAAACCTCTTATCCACCCCTGATATGGGTTAGATAGTACCACTAACGTTCTTCTCCAAGGATAACTTTAGCATTACATTACCCACGAAGTTTCATGTGCATTTAAACAAAGAATCCTTCACCAGATCTCTATCTAAGACCAATTATTATTATTATTATTATTATTATTATTATTATTGCTGTTGGTAGAAGGAAGTATTAGTTGGAACAATACTGATATCATGTTACATATTATTATGATTAAAGTAAACGTAGTATTAGAGTTAATAAGTTATTAGATATTAGAATAGATAATCTTAATTATAATATGTAACCAATAAAAGAAAAAAAAAACTGGTACAAGTACAGGAGGGCATAAAAATAGGAGGACGAGTGGGGACCATCCAAATTACTGCATTGTTAGGATCGGCCAGAATCCTGAGCAGAGTCCTGGAGACGAGGAAACTTGCTGTTTCTCAAACTCCAGTGGGAAACCATCGGCTAACGCTGATGGGAAAAACAATTATGAATTCATTTTTCATTGAATGTTTAATGAGCGAGAACAAGTCCTGTTTCAAAGTCCATGGCTGCTTTCTACATTTAGAACGTTACACTCACATATCAGTCCATTTAGAGATATATATGTTGAGTTTTATTTCATATGTATTCACGCTCACACACACTCACACACACAAATATATATATATATATATATATATATATATATATATATATATATATATATATATATATATATAACCAGTAAGTGTCCAGAATAGTATGGGTATGGAATATTCGAACATAGAATATATGAGGGATTTCATATAATTTTCTAGGAGTACTCGATATGTCTTTTAGGATTAATATAAAAACATCACATACAGAATATATATATATATATATATATATATATATATATATATATATATATATATATATGAAATTTACCTAAACCGAACTACATTCTTTCATATTGACTTAATCAACATAGATAACCTATAGATTTAAGTCACATTGTCTTTAGAAAATTTCACACAATATTAAAATGACTATATTGTACAATTTGTATTTGTATATTATATCCTCATTTAGATTTTAAGATTAGATGTGCGCTTTACACGTATGAATATACCAAATTCGTTTGAGATTAAACTTTTCAATTGATAAATGTTTTTCAATTGATAACTTGCATTTTATAATATACTTTTCAATATATTGATCAGATAAATTTTCAAGGTATTCATCATATGTTCGTGTTTCTTTTATCAACTTGACAGGAATGATGATCGTTTTTATCCTCTGCTTATATGTATTTCAATATGGTAAATTTTATATACTAAAATTGTTTTGAGACGGACAGGAAATTTCACTACAACAATGGTTTTAGTCGCATAATTTTCTGTGAATTTTAACAAATATTAGCTGATGGTCTTCATTAGAGCGGGGGAAGACAGTAAATCTTTTCAATTCTACTGAGGATCTCAAAATTCTAGTCTATCACAAAATTACTGAAGTTTGGACAGCTTTAATTATTCCATTGATCAACAGTTCGACAACTTCATTGCTGTCTTTATTATTTTACTCCTTACAAGATTTTTATTGGAGTCTGAGTGACTTCAGGTTCTCTCAGTCTTCAGAACTCTTCACAGTAACATGACCAATTTCAATCATTGTCTGATTTCCAATTCTTCCAACGTCTTTCGAATCCTTTGGGGATCGTTCCCAAATCACTCATTTATAATAAGTATCACTGTTACCTTCATTTTCGATAGATTTCTTTTTAGTTCTCTTCTTAGTATTCAAGCCGATTAATCGTTTCGATGGTCTCCACTCATCCTTTTATTTTTAAGTCATTCAGTCATTTTATTAGTCCTTTGGTGACTGTACCAAGAGCAAAAATTACAATTGGTATCACCATCGCATTCATATTCCATAGTTTGTTCAGTTCTTTTGTAAGGTCTTAGTATATATATATATATATATCTTTTCGCTTTCAGAGCACCTAACTCTAGTATTTGGCAGGTTCTCTTTTTTTGTTGACTATCATAAGGTCTGGTCGTCTGGCCGAAATTTTATTATTACTATTATTAGCAGTCCTGTTAGTAGCATTTTAATTTTGTTTTTTATTCTTTTTTTCCTTATATTGTTGACGATATTTACATTATGTGTCCAGTAGCTTACAGAGTGTTCTAAATATCAGATTAATATGTACAACAGATGAATTATTTCCGTTAAAATAGCTAAACACATGCTGATGTCGTCGTCATTTTCTTAAGTTTGACTTTGTTAAAAGCAAAATCATCATCAGATAGTATTATTATCATAAATTATTTTACTATGTTAGATTATTAACTATGATGTATATATATACATATATATATTAAATAAATTTAAAAAATACAAATCTCTTCGTGGACCCTTATTCTTTCTTTGGGCCTACAACAACCATCTATCTATCTAACTGTATACTTTTTGCTTCTTGTATCTATGAAATATAATGGTGGAGGGATTTCATTTTATATATCTTGCCTTTCGGTTTAGTTAGAATGAGATCATTTCGCTTAGCGCATGGGTTAGTTAGGTGTAACATTAACGCAGGTGTTCACGCGCGCGAGGGGAGGATGTGTCATTTACAGATGTCAAAATAAAATTTCCAGATAGGAAATGGGATTAGGGAGGTGAATGACGTCATGCCCGGGAGCGTGGGCCGAGGATTTGGGGATTTGAGAAAAAGCAGTTAGTTGAGTTCCTGCCTCCGAACGAGAAAGATGAGATTCAGACCTGGGCGAGACCATACGATTTTGTGCACTACGGGCGCCGCGCGTTGGTTGGGTTGAGAGCTGACAATGTAAAAGCAGTCAGTATAGAAAGATTGTGTGTCTCTCTCTCTCCTCATTTTGAAAAACCTCTTACTCAAAGGTAATAAAATATTTCGTACCTGAACCAATTTCGCGTTTTCGGACTCCCTATGTCTATTTCACATATCCGTATCATGGGTATGTTACATCTACTCTTTCAATGTCACTTACTGAATAATGCAAACTATACCGCATCATTTTTTTTCCATCTGAATTTTTTTTTCGATGCACTGGTTTTGGTGGGTGTTTCTATTTGATAAGAAAGGCCAGACTGAAGGGAGAGATTTATCTCACCATGTGAGAAATGTGTTTTTCATCCTGACCAAAATTTTTTCCAGTTCTGCATAGCTGAATCTTTACCACTCATAAATAGTATAATATTTATCTTTTTATCTTAGTCGGTGATCAAACGCCTAAAACTCCAGTGAAAGCTTTTTATGTTAATTGCGTTATGTTAAAAGAAAGTATTCCATAGATGTCGCCGGAGATTGATGGGTCGGGAACTAAGTCTCCAAAACATCCAGTACCAGTCTTATTAACTTGCAGACCCCAACAACGCAGATGTCTGGACAAACTTAATTTTCCTTAAATTTCCAAATCATTCAATCTTAATTTTTGCGGTTTTGGCTATTTCCCATGCTGACCAATTATTTTTGGCAAGATTCTATCCAAGACTTGTTAAATCCCGAGGCTAGCACTCCAATAACAGTTTTCATTATAACAATTATCGTTATCATTTACTTCTTTAGCGTTTTTCACATCAGCATCTGCTGATGGTCTTTCACTGGAGTTTGAGTTACAGCAAGTCCCCTCAAGTCTCCCGCACTCTTCTCAGTATTCTGGCCGTCTTCAGTAATGCAGTCGTTTCGATGTTCGCCACTTGTCCAACAACTTCCAAATCCTCCAGGCCGTTTAATAATCCTTTAGTTACCGTGCCAAAAGCACCAATCACAATTGGTACAATTATCACTTTCATGTTCCATATTTTTTTTCAATTCTCTAGTAAGTTAGAGGTACTTATTCTTGTTTTCACATTCTGACAGTTTTATTCTGGGGTCAGCCGGAACAGCAAAGTCCACAATTTTGCAAATTTTCTTTTTTTTTTTTTGTTGTTGATTATTATAAGGTCTGGTCTTCTTGCCGAGATTTGGAGATCCGTTTGTATGTCAAAGTCCCATAGGAGTTTATGTGTGTCATTTTCTTGGACAGGTGCTGAGTTGTGCATATACCATTTGTTCGTATGGTCAAATTTAAATTTCTTGCACATTTCCCAGTGGATCACCTTGTCCACCCAGGCGTGTCAAGCCTTGTACTCTTTCTGTGCTAATTTGCTGCATTCACTTATTATGTGATTGATCTTTTCGTCTCTGTCGCCAATTAGCCTACATTTGCTATTTTGTTGAGTCTTATCATTCCTCGCCTTGACATGATTTGTTCTTATGGCGCTGTTTTGCGCTGCCATTAGGAGAGATTCTGTTTTCTTTTCTTAGCCATGTCCAGGTTTTGTCGTGTGAGATGTCATTTATTAGTCGTTTAAAACACCCACAGTGTTGTTTTCCTTCTCATTTTGTTTCCTAGTTATTGTCATTCTGTTATCTATCATGTTGTCAGCATTGTTTCTGATGGCTGTCATCAGTCCTCGTTTGTGCTTTTCTACGTAGTCTGCAAGTTATTGTATCGATATGTCAACGCTGTCTTCGATACTGGCGTCCTCTTACTCCCTCTTTTCTTGGTACATATAGTCTGTCAACGTCGTCTCTGGGATGTAATGCCTTGGGCATGGTCATAAGTTTTCTTGTTCTTTGGTGCATTTGTTTAAGTTTATCTCTGGCCCACTTCAGAAAGGGTCCCGAGTATCTAACGAGGAGTAAAGCCCAAGTATTTATTCCTTTGTTAAGGTTTCTGCTAGAGAGTTTTTTCTCTAGTTGTTTTCTAGTTCTCCTGAGATATTCTTTTTGAATTTTGTCTTTTATTATTATTGATTTAGTCTTTGAGAGATTTTCACTCCAGCTTTAGGCGATGGTTTTTATATGGAGTTTGAATTATAGGAAAACTTCCTAATTCTCCGGTACTTTTCTTTGTATTCTGTCCGATCTAAATTATGCTGTCACTTGTATGGTCTCCCCAAGTCATCATAATTTTAAGTCCTAAAGTTCCTGAACCAATTCTTTGTCGACTGTACCGAGTGCACTAGTTATAATCGGTATCACCGTCACTTTCATGTTCCATTGTGTTTTTTTTTCAGTTCTTTAGGTAGGTCTATGTACTTAACTCCCTTTTCGCTTTCTTTCAATTTTATCATGTGGTCAGCTGAATCGACAAAGTCCACTATTCCGCAGTTTCTATTTTTTTCTTGACTCTCACTTGGTCTGGTCGTCTTGGTGAAATTAAGTGGTCTGTTTGTATCACAAAATCCCAAAGAATTTTGCCTCTCATTTTCTAGGACAGATTCCAGATTGTGCATTGGGATGTGAAAAAACTCCCCAAAGAGAAAATAGTTATTGATCTATTTCTTTGTCCTCACCAATTGTGAATATGGACGTAGATTCATACATAACCGAACTTTTAAAAATCATTCGAAACCCCTGGGTTCTTGTGGAGTAGATATAATAACACAAAACAGATTGTGAAAAAGAGGGCAAGAATTCTTGGTTTCATCAGCCTTTCAATTGGGAATGGTTTGCAGTTTTGAAAATCAGAATCTGAGACTTGAATTTTAACTGGGCTCTAACAACGCCCCTGACTCTGCTGGAAAAACGAGACGCTTGGCGAGCAAGCTAGGCTGGAACCACCATGGATGCAACAGTTACCTCCCATCTAACAAACCATCCAAAAAAGTCGAGAAAGACATGTTGGAGAAGAAAGGACGAACTCATTATCAACGTTCTACTTTATAATCATTGGCGCAATACATTGATGCTGGTCGACCAGCAAAAAATGATATTCATCTTCTCTGTGCGGATATTGAATACCGCCAAGAGGACTAAACGAGAGCTATAGCAGATAAGGATGAATGGTGAGGGAGTCTAAGGAATCTCAGCTGTCAGTACACCGTGACCATGAAGATGATATCAGACACGTGTGTAGTTTCCTACAGCTGGGTCTTGAAAAACAACAAGGAAAACGAAAATATAAAAATATCATTTATATTTTTAATCTTCGGCGATGACACTTGTGTTGAGCAGGATAGCAGTCAGAGAGCGTTCACACAAAGAAAGTAGCTGTCGGGAGTCAGAACAGTCAGCGAGAACTGAACTTCAGCCCAAATTCTAGACCTTATATTGTCTTAAAACTCACATACCACCAAAATAGCCACGTGTCTTCCCCTACGCAATGCTTGTTGTCCATTAATCACCGCTTACACCCACGCATTTTTTATTGCTCGGGCATCACGCCTATATATTTCTGCTTTCCGGAAATCACTTTTTTTAATTTACCTACGACTGAAAGTATCTGTCAACTACATCCGCCTATTAATCACCGGTCAATGCAATATATTATACGTGGTGCGCTCGTGTGGGGTAATTTTTCTCGTGTTAGGCAAATTAGCCATTCTACAGCGTTTGATTCTCTCGGGTTAATTCATAGTTATATACTTATAGAATCAAGGTAATATTTGTGAATTACTTTATCAGTTACAAGGCAGAGCCTCTGATTACTTATATGTATTTATCATTAGTTTTGGACTCGCTTTTGCTCTTAGCTTTTTCTTTTCTTAATTTTTGGCAAATTACTTTTTGTCTTAAACTTTTTCCGCTTGTTACTTTTTCAACAGACAAATTAATTAACAACATAGTGTTATTTTCAGTATAGGTCTCTTTTAGTCAAATTTAAGAGGAATTTTTGATAGACCTTGCACTAAAGTACGAGGTTAGTTTATTTCCTTGAATAATCACGGAGAAATTCTTAAGTACAAAATTGTGTAATTCTTCCTCTTCGAAAAAATCAAAACTGTAAACTAAGTCGACACTATTAACCATTTTGCAGTCGTTCACTATTTTTATACTAGATTATAAAATAAAGAAAATTGAGAGAATATGTTAAGAATGGCTATGTAATTTTATATAATGAAGAAGAAGTTATATAAATATATAAATGCGTATGTATGTGTGATTGTGTGCACGTGTATATGTGAATAAGTGCGTGTTTATATATATATATATATATATATATATATATATATATATATAGACACGCACTTATATATATATATATATATATATATATATATATATAAACTCGCACTTATATATATATATATATATATATATATATATATATATATATATATATATATATATATATCTTGACTGTCTTAAAGCACTGAGATTTTTCTAAATCGTAAAAAAAAACAACGGTTTTTCAATGCTCTAGAATCAGGGATTCAGAAACTAAAGAGAATCAAGAGAACATAGTTGGGATGGGTACTTATTTTAGTATGATTTTGAAGTTATATATATATATATATATATATATATATATATATATATATATATATATATATATATATATATATAAACTAACTTGACTGTTTTAAAGCGCTATAATTTGGCTCAAACGAAAAAAAGCAATTGAGATGATATGCATTTTCTGTGCAGAAACATTTTCATAACTTTTAAACCAAAAATAACGAAAATTTATGCCGATTTAAATATGACCAAAATATTTAAAGAAGGATATCAGTTAGGATTAAAGAGAGAAAGTGAAATGTAAGATACTGTCTTTTAATCTAAAACTGGCAAAGTCAGAAGAATTATTAATTTTTTGAAAATGGTATTGTAATATATTATGCCAAAATATAGTATGGTATACTGCATGTTTATCAATTCAGTAGTCATCGAATAATGCAAGAAGAAAAGGAATAGGATTATGAACATCAAATTGTTTGTAGTTATTAACGGGATAACAGATGATAACGTTGCCTAACGATATTTGGACATTCCGGATTTTCATTTATTTATAGCGTGGTGTTCGATTTAAAATGTAAGTAAACTGAACACTGGTTTTTCTATCTCTCGGATCCGTATTATAAGATTTTAATCTTTTTTTTTTCAGTTTATAGAAAACAGATTGAAATGTTCCTTGACAGAATCATAAGTTACGAGCATTTTCCATAATTTTCTCTAAAGAGGATTTGGGCATTGGAAAATAAGAAAAAAAGAACGTGCTGCATTAGAGTTTGTCGTCCAAGTAATGTCTTCCAATGCGCTTCATGTGTTTATTCTCTGGAATCAATTAATGAAGCCACCCATTCCTCTCCCTTTATATATATATACTTCTTTAAGAAAAAAACAAAACTGGTCACATTAGGATTATAAATTTATTTCCATCCTGTTATGTGTTTTTGATATAAATCAAAAACACGAAAAAAAAAACAAAAAAAAACAGAACTTCTTCAGATCTTATGGATAAAATAATTAAAAGGAATTATTATTAATTATTATTTCTCAGCAGGTAAGATTTGACACAATGTCATTTTGATATTAGGGGCTACGCAGGAATCGAGACTTATACGCGCCCGTTATAAAAAATAACCCTTTCATCGCCGCAGTACTTCCGTTTAGGAGCACTTATTGTGTCAAACAATGAACTTAGCACTACTGTGGAGATATTATCAGCTGACAAGACCACCTGAGATAAGGCAATTAATCAGTATCACCCATCCGGTTCGAAAAGCAATGGGGTTTTAGGAAAAACAGGGAAATAGAGTATGTTATTAATGCATTTAGGTTGGTTATTTGTTTTTTTTTATAGCGTATCAACCCTTTTCGGGTCATTTAACACTGAATTAAATTTCAAACAATTCAGCTTAGTTTAAGAAAAGTTTTTGTTTACAAACAGTTAAATATCAAACGTGTTCAGTTAAATGTCAAAACAGTTTTATTTCAAACAATTCTGTTTAGCATTAGTACACTGTTTTGTTCTTTTTAATACCAGTTCTTTTTCAAACAGTTCAGTTTTGCATAAGTACGTAGTTTCAATGTCAAAACAGTTCTATTTCAAATGATTCAGTTTAGCATAAGTACACAGTTTAGTTCTATTTAACTCAGAGATAGGAACCCAGCAGATACTTCCACTCCAGGCCAGAGAGGACCTGGTAGCGATGGCAATGAAGGGGTACTCTGCATTCCCAAAAGCCCCAGCATTGCTGGAATCTCATTATCAGATTGTTTAATTTCATATCACAATACTCATTAGGAATGGTTTTATCCTTCTGCAAAGAAGCTGTCGGTGTATTCTACAGCTCCAGCTGAATGGGCAAAATGCGTTTAAGATTAAATCAACTATACCCTAAATCGATATATGACATAAAATCGTTTTATCGTGGGGACCCACGAACAATTCGGAATTCATATATGTCTATCTCAAAAAATGCTTGGCCCATTCGTCATTCTCCACATTGGAGCTGTAAACTCAGCCCAGCAAAGCAGGTATTTTATAAGGAGACAGACTTCTGGGACTGATAATTCAAATTAATAACGCCCACGGGGTTCGAATGCCAGGCAGGCTCATAATGAGGGATTTAAGTGACTTCCCACGTAGCACGAATGCAACACTAGGTCATTCTATATTGAGGCGCCTCGCTCAAATCCAGACTCATCGGTGGCTTATTAAAAATATGCTTGGCTCCGTCGGCATTTACTTTGTGGGGGATCTCAGACGCCGTGATATAAGCAACCTTGCAAAGCAGGTATTCAGTGAGGGAACCCCTCCCCCTTGGTATCAGCCAATTTAAACGCCAGGTAGGCCATTATTATTATTATTATTATTATTATTATTATTGATATTTATCTAACCTCCTACCTGGTAGGATGTGACACCAATTTATTTTAATATTGAGGCAGTGCACGAATCGGGACTTATACAAAGAAGGGACCAAAAAAGTTCAATCCATTCGGCTTTCCCCAATTAGGGCACCTCAGGCACCTAGCAATAAACATAATCTTGGGTATTGTCTGGGGTGGGGGATGACCGACTGGAATCGCGTAATTCAAATTAATAACGTCTACCCTGTTCAAACGTTAGGCAGGCCCAAATTATTAATGCATTCAAACTCTTTCAATGTGTGTTATATTTCATTAAGAAATAAAGGTTTATGTTATATTTCATTAAGAAATAAAGGTTTATGTTATATTTCATTAAGAAATAAAGGTTTATGTTATATTTCATTAGAAATAAAGTTTTATATAGTGTAGGTCATGTGCTTACTTATTTAGACTAAACAAAATTTTAATAAATAAATAATTACTAGGTTTAATTGATTTCTGATATTACGATTTATTTTCAAACGTATTAAAACCAACCTTATCTATTGTATTTTACGAAAATGAATTAAAATATTTTTATATGCGTTCATATATAATTTCGAAAGTTGTTCTCGTTTAATATAACATTTAATTATGTTAAAACTTATATACCTGAACCGGGAGGGAGTATATTTTGGCTAGTTTCAGTAATGGATTGAGAATTTACTTGAATAACAAACATTTTAGGTAACATTTTTATTCTGCTATATTCTTCTATACCTTTTCTCTCTCTCTCTTTCTTTCTCTCTCTCTCTCTCTCTCTCTCTCTCTCTCACAAACACACACGCACATTTTATATATATATATATATATATATATATATATATATATATATATATATATATAGATAGATAGATAGATAGATATAGATATATATTTGCACTTCACCGCATCTATGCAATTGATTAATGCTAACCATATTGAAGCAAGCAAGCAAGCAAGCATATAATTTGTTGGTATTAAAATAAATAAATAGCCAATAGATAAAATACATAAATACGATAAAAACAATACAAATAACTATCTTAGTGTTTATCATCTAATGTTAACAAATTTCGTATACGTACATATAAATATTTTATGGAAAAATACATTTTTATTTGACATTTATTAGCTGTGTTTTTCTTCACTATATAATTCTGATTAAAACACGACTATATTTTTTAAACATTTCTCTTGTGAATATCTTTAATTGGAATCATTTTGAAATGAGGCTTCTTAATCTGAGAATTAATTTTTTTATTTATTGCGGACTTCTTGTCTTCATCTTGGTAGTTTTTTTATGTTGTTTCTTCTTTCACTACGTTTCGGCCAAATTTCACCTCTGGCCTTCTTCAGGTGATTAACCGCGACCTCTACGGTTCCAGGAGAGCATTGTCAGAAGATAGCAGTTCCAAATCCTACCCAAGCCGGCCAGAGGTTTACTTGGTCAAAAACGTGGTGCGATTGACAACAACTATGGAAGGCAGTAATTACTGGGGATACGGTTACAAGACTCAGCATTCCTATCCGAGGTCGCAGTTAATCAGTTCTCTAGTGAATTTCTCTTTCTCTATAGATTTCAAAATACTCTGAAAACGTTAATGCTTTGTAAGAAGGTGAAACGTAAACTGATTATCGCTTGTATTTTCACAAAAAAACTATGGAAACATACACAAAAATAAAATGAAATAAAATAATAAAATTAAGTAAATAAAATAAATGGACAATAATAAGTGATGATGAAGAAAATCAACAATTCCCTGGCTGAAAATGGAACAAATAAAAAAATAAATTAACGAAAAATATTGCTGAAGAAGTATCCTAAATTAAAAATACAAGAATAATTAAAGTGAAATAAAATTTCAAAAAAGAAAAAAATATGCCAAGAATTGGAAATAAAAAAAAATGAATACACTCATTCAGATACGTGGGGATTAGGATTATTAGAGAATTGGAAGGAATAATTTTTCGGATCGTGCACACATTTTAAAGTGAACTTTGCCCAGAATTTACGCTTTATTTTGCGATCAATAATTTTTCATCAATTTTAAATGTTCTTATTCGGTTTAAAAATCAGTACGGGAGAATTATGATCACTCTATTTGATGAAATAAAATCTGATAGAATTATCCAAATGATAGACGAGGGGATGCTGAAAGGCTCCTGACCCAACCAAGAAGTGATTGCCCTAGTGCAAGAGTCACCAAACGTATTTGACCATCTAACCCTTCATGGAATCATTCATCATCAACTCTCAGACATATGCAATAAATAGATTTGTCGACGAACAGATTGCATATGTATTCGTTAGAGAAAGTACTTGCGAAATTTTGCCAGCCTCTGGCTCTGGATTCCAACCCAAGGGACAATTACTCTTTAAATATTAGGACGCAAAAAGAAATA
>CAUZXS010001357.1:140000-175000 GCA_963585895.1 Sepioteuthis lessoniana
ATATATATATATATATATATATATATATATATATGTACTTTATCCATTTTGTTCAGTGTCAGTCTGTTTTTGTCTTTTATATTGCATGCACATGAAGAATATTATCAAACGCTGTAATGATCTGAAGGTACATTTAAAAAGTTGTAAATTTTCAAAACGTGAATTCTTTACAACTTATTTGTATTTTTCCTTGGAGTGAAGAGAAAGAGAAATAAAAATTGAAATCAAAATAATAGTATAAGTTTCAACGTGTGAATGAATGATGTGTATATATATATATATATATATATATATATATATATATATATATATATATATATATATAAGTATATGTCATAAATGCGTACTTAGCGTATATGGAAACAAAATGCAAGAGATGAAAAAAAAAAAAAAATCAAGAATGTGTCTAGAAAAAGGGAAAAATAACAAAGTAATAACAGAAGCAAGCAGAAAAGGAAAGAAGGAAGGTAGGAAAGAAGGGTGGAAGGAATGAAGGAAGGATGGGAGGAAGGAAGGAAAGTAACAATGAAGGAAAGAAGGAATGGGTTAAGTTAGGAGAGGATGGGAATCGGATGTGAGAAAAGGTCAAAGGTGGCATGTTATATATATATATCTATATATATATTTTTATTATATATATGTATATATATAGCTCAAGACAATCAAGAAAGTAAACTAAAAGAATGCATATTACGGAATATAAACAAGCAATATTGTAACAATCTTTGGAAGAATATTTCAAACAGGCCATTCTAGGAATCATGATCACGGGTCAACGTGACAACATATCGTAACATGCAAAATTTCTTTAAAAGAAGCCAAGACAAAATTTAAAGAAGTAAATCTCAAAACATGCAGAGATACAGATGTTATTTTTTTAAAGTACATAACAAAGCAAGTAAAAAGATGCATCGATATATGCAAAAGAAACAAGAGAAAAAAAGAAGGAAAAAAAAAACAATCAGAAAACAAAAGAGCAAAAAAAAAAAGTAAGAGAAAATACGTTCGAATGATATATACAATATAACATTTTGTTTTTCATCAAGCTTTCTAAAAGAAGAACGAAGAAAAAAAACAAAACAACAAACAAACAAACAAACAAACAAACAAAAAAGCATGCAAACAGGCAGACATGCAACACACATTTTCATACACATATCACTTTTTATATGCATTTAAAGATGCGTGTAAACTTTTATGCACATTGACAAATAAATAAATAAAAATTCAGAAAAGCATGCAGATTGAATCTCAGAGGTGAATAGCATGCAAAGTGATAACCACAGACAAAAGGTTTAAAAGGCACAAAGTAAAATAGCATTCTCATGGGAAGAAAGAAAAAAAAAGAAAGATAAAAAAAAAACAACAACAAAAAGCAAAGACACACCTCATGCACGTGCAACTGAGTAATAGAGGTAATATATATATGTATATATATATATATATATATATATATATATATATATATATATATATAGTCAGACATATATATATATATATATATATATATATATATATATATATATATATATATATATATATATATACAAAAACACACATTTATACAATTAAGAAGATACATGCGTCTATATGTTTGAAAATAAAATCAAAATGCAATAGGTAAAAACTGGGGAAAGGGATAAAACGGGAAAGAAGGAATAAAAGTAGGAAGAAGGTTTGTTTTTTTTATAAATATTTCTGTAATACACTTATTTTTGTTAGTTTAAAAATTAAAAAGTAGAGAAAGTTGGGATATGCTGTGATATATATATATATATATATATATATATATATATATATATATATATATATATATATATATATATATATATATATATATATTTTATTTTTGAGTTTTTGTTTAAATGTTAGCGTAAAGTTTAGTGTAATTGTTTTTTTATTTTTTTTATTTGTTTGGATTTTTGGTGTTATAAAGGTCATTGTGGGCTGCAGGCAAATCAGGCAATTTGAGAAAATAGCGGATATAATAAAAAAAAAAAGAAAGAAAAAACAAAGAAATAATAACAGAAAAAAAAGACAAGGAATTAATTGATGGTGCATGCAGCGGTTAATTTTTGTCTGTCTATGAAATTGGTAGGTTTACAACATATGCATTCAACAACGTGCATTAGTTACGTATATATATATATAGATTTAAATATAGGTGTGGGTAGATTGGTAGATAGATAGGGAGGGAAGGAGTGATTTAATGCTACACATAGGAAATAAGCACGTTAACTGTATGATTTTTTAATTATCTTTATACGAATTTTTTTTTTAATTATAAAAAGAAAAAAAATTGCCACAGAGTCAAAAGAGAAAATAATGAAGCGGTGTATTTTGTTTGAAAGGGGAAACGTTTTACTGTCTGAAAAGTAAAAACAAAATAAGGATCCAAATAAAAATGATTTTTAAAAATCCAGAAATAATTCAATATAATTAAAAATCCTTTTTTCTTTTCAATCCAGGCGTCGATGTGATTTGTCAACAAATAAAACGGGTAATTAAAAGAAAATAAATCACTAACAACCTTTTTCCTATTTACACTGTATTCTGTTATGAAACTTTTGTATACTTGAATCCTTTTCCCTGTATTTACATTGTATACGAACGAAGATTGATATGTCATTAAACAAAAAAAAAAAAAACAAACCTAACATATTCATAATGACTATATTCTATCAGTAATGCTCGTATTAATTCCCCATCAAATGACGATCAGTTTTGATATAGTTTATTTGTTTTAATGACATATCGACTTTCGTAGGGTTATTGGATGTTAAAGAGGGCCTTGTAGAAGAACAGTAATTGTACTATTTAATCCATAGCTGTCATAAAGATAAGGAGGTTCATCCCTTTCCCAAGGATATTTATCGGAAAGTGAACGTAATAGCGCGACTGGAGTTCGATCTCGTTTACTATAATGTTACAGCCCAGCACATAAGCCACTACACCACGGGGACTTCCTCCAAAGGATAATCAATTTCTACCAGATTTTATGTAAATTGTATTAGAAAATCTTTTGTCTATTCATCTGTTACACTTAACCAATCCGTCCTGGAATAAATGCTTTCATTAATATTTCTTAACGAATATATAGTCTATGTGCTAAGACAGCTCCAATAAATTTTAGGTTAAATTCTTCAATCAACTATTCTCAGAAACTTTTAATTCATTATTGAAAAGCATAACTTAAACTTTTGGAGTAATGGTAAAGACACTGAGAAAGAATTAGTAAAGCTAAAATTAAAAAAAAAAAGTATATCAAGTTCAAATGCAATAAATGATAAAATAACACTATGATTATCATTCATTTTATTACTCTATTAAATCCTGGAAGTAGCAGTCCGCAAAACTGCAGATGTACAATTAATTTCCTACCCTGGCACATACCATACCATTCAGACAGAAAAAATTCATGCTGACATTTTTAGAGAACAAAGTACGAACTCATTAGGGACGTTCTTTTATTTACTCGTACACATGGACTGACTAGCAAAATCTTGTATACATCTGCTTTGTGCAGACACCAGATGCTATCTAGAGAACCTGCTACGAATGAGGGATGATGGGGACGGATTGAGAGAGTGGGAGAGAGAAAGTGCGAGAGTTAAGGGACTCCGTGCTATCGAAATGACTTCATGATATATCTTTGGAAAGATATTTCCTGATCCGAGTAAAACTCTCGAGTAAAATTATCAAAAATGTGAAAACCAGAGTTGATATTAGTAGATGAGGAAAATAAGTCCAGAAATATTGTGGATGTATCTGTAGGACTAGGGGTAGAAAATGAATCATAGAAATATAGCTGAGTAACCTAAAAAGCTGTGAAAATGATGACAAGGGTTGTGTCCAAAGATAATTATTAAAGTTAGAATGATTCTAAAATACTAATCAATACGACATGTGATTGAAAATAGAAACAATAAGGGCATTGCTAGGACTTGCAGACATTCTTCCATATATGTTAAAGATATGGCAGATAATCTATTATACATAAATTAGCATTTTCTGAAGGAAGTAAAAAACCGGACAAAAAACGTTGCTATGTCATGGATAGACTTCTGAAAGATATCTGAAATAGTCTTGTAAACATGAATGTTGAACTGTTTACAATGTTTGAATCATCAGAGTGATTTATAAACATCACCGTGAAAGGCGTAGAAAGCTAGAGAGTTGAACTAGAAACAGGAAGAAAACCCTATGAGAGGTAAAAAATCCAAAGAGGCATCTTCGAGCGAAACTCACATTTGACACTACTATTTGTAATAGCAATGATGCCACTAAATTATATCTAAATAAAATGAAAAGTGGTCTACATATTGACAAAATAGCCAGAGTAGAAAAACCACTAGATGTTTGTAATGACGTTAAGGTATTTTCCAAAAATGAAAAAGCACTTGAGACACTTATTCAAAAGATTAGAATTTACTTCTAAGATATAAAAATGGAATTTGACATTGAAAAAAATATTCCATGCTTATATCTAAAAGACCCCACCCCCTAAAAAAAAAACCCCTAAGAATTAACAAAGAAAATAAAATAGAAGTAATGGGAAATACATTGTGAAGAATCAGGAACACTTAAAAAAAGCAAAACGAAAACTACCAGTTCAAATTAGAAGCGGGCTCCATTAACCAAACGGAGATGAAAGAGAATATTACCTCATAAAAACAAGAAAACTCTGTATTAGAATTGCAACCAAGTAAATATTACCTGGGTTATCTCCCTTGTAAGATACGCAGAAGCCTTGTTAAAATGAGCAAGGGTAAAACCTTGAAAGATAGACCAAAAAACCAGGACACTAATGACAATTGACAACACCTTAAACCTGAGAGATAACATTGATTGTAGAATAGGCAAAACTAAAAAAGAAAAAAAAAAAGAAAAGAAAAGGAATTAGAATCACCTGCAAAAATTCAGAGATTCGAGGAACCATCATCATCATCATCATCATGACCATCAGCACAGATAGAAAAGAGCAATAAAAGACTGAATAAAACTTTAAAAAATCATAACATGAGATCAGATAAAAAAATTATATATATGAAATTTCGATGAGAGTCTACTTTGGGTTAGTTTTATGGTATATCAACCATTATTAGTTATTTAATGCCAAATCTGGTTTTTACATATATATCAAATACATTCTGTTGATAAAATATTTAATGATCAAACAGTTCTATTCATAAAAATTCAATTTTGTATGAGTCAAGAAAATTTATTGGTTCAAAGTATTGCTATGTATCAATAACAACTTAAAAATTAGACATTTGTTTACACACTGTCAAATGATCAAGCATTTCTATTTAACACAATTCAATTTAGCAAAAATCATTTGTTTCCACTCAGTTTAAATGTCAACCAGTTCTATTTCACTCATATATAGGACTCTTGCAGTTGCTACCACTCTAGGCCAGAGTTGACCAGGGAGTGATGGCAATGAAGAGGTACTCCGTATTCCCCTTAGCTCAATGATATTTTATGTACAATCCAAAATATGTATCTGAATAATGCTTACTGAGATGATCAGGTTCTTAAAAGCCCGTAGGTTTTGTATACCATGAAATACAATACGTGATAATCATGGCAGTAAATTTTAGTAATTGATTTTTTTCAGTAAACTTTTTCTTAAGTGTTATCGAAGAAAAACATTTAAACTTAACTTCCTTGTTTCCATTAAACCATTTAAATTCATTGAAATTACAGCCTGTCTTGAATTATTAGGCAAGTAAAATAAACCTCAAAAACTCAAAAGGTTAAATTTTCTCTCAACGTAAAATATGTAACTAAATTTTCTACCATTTTTAAAGGTGAGTTTTTGAGATATTTGGAATTTACGAAGTACTAACTGAACTTAGTCAGCAGGTTAATCAAATATTAGCTTAAGACCACTGAAATGTATTTAGGTATGACATTACTCATTTTCATGTATCAAATTTAAGTCATGAATTCTTTGAACATAAATAAATTACCGGAAGGAAGATAATGGAAGGGCAACGATCAAATCCCGATCTGAATCTGATTGAAAATCGATGGTCAATCATATTTACCCAACCCCTCCGCTTGGGCAGGATATGACACAAGGTCAATTTTTAAGCGGAGTTTAACCGGTTTGAATTCAGAGTTTTCCTTCTCCTAGACTAGTTGCCTCACCGAGGCTGAAGAACCTAGTCTGCCCTACTATTTACCCATAGCTGGAGGGAGAATACTTGGATTCATACCTTTCCCCAGGGTATTAGTGCTATGTGAAATGCCATGAGTCTCGTCCAAGATTTGAACTTGTGTCGCCGTGCTCATTTCCTACGACGATAACCATTACACCACGGGCACATAGCGAATATGAAATCAAATGAAGGTGGGAAATAATATAACAGTAAAGCAGACCAAAAAGAAGATATCAAAACTACAATTGCACCTAAAGGAGTAAAATAAGATAACAAAATCAATGTACTATAGATTACTGGCCGTTATTCAGAAGCAGGGTCACAATATTAGAATGCAAAGGATTTCAAGATTATCATATCAGCTTGAAATTTGTTTTATTATATTGATCAATTTTTGATCATTTTATTTCGTTTCTATTGAAGTAAAATGTAATTATTCGATATTGCCACGTAACTTTGGGCGGCTTTATTAAGAATACGTCAAATAACTTCAATATCTTCAATAGAGCATATCGATAATGCCGAAAATTTTATCTCAGACTTTGTTTTGACATCTAAATTGATTGATTAAAATTGGATAGGATTTTTTGCAAATCAAATTTAAATCATTGAATTTTATGTGATTTTCTTAATAAGATCAGACAGGGTGTAAATTGTTTAAATGCGTTTTTTTTTATTTTTATCATTTTGGATTTTGCTGATCCTGGTTCTCTTTGCTATTTCCTTAGAGTCATATAATGAGTGTGATTCAAAATATTTTATCAGATTATAATATTGGTTACTAGAATAGGTTTTGGTTTGGTTTCTTTGTTTAATGGCGTATCAACTCTTTGTAGGTTATTTAATGCCAAAGCCGTTCTCCAAGAAGAACAGTAGTGGTACTATTTAACCCATAGCTGGAAGGATAAGGGGGTTCATTACTTTCCCAAGGGTATTTGCCCGAAAGTGAACGTAATAGCGCGACTGGAGTACGAACTCGCGTACTACGATTCCGCAGTCCATCGCTTTAACCATAACACCACGAGGACACCCCGGTAACTAGAATAGGATTAATTTTTCTTTTATGTATATATGAAAAAAAAAAAACAACCTAGATCTTCAGAGGAAGAATTTTTTAATGGAAGAAATTGAGGCAGAAAAACTAACTATGAATTCCTTACTGTCCCGTGGTTTACCACTGAGAGAAGATAAATAAGGAATTTCTCCAACCCCTCCGTGTTTGAATTAACAGGCCGCCAAAGACTGACCGTTAAAAGAGGAATAAGGAATGTAGATCAACTTCGGCCGGCCTGTCGAAGAAAGTAAAGAATGTAGGTCTGGCTATCTGTACCCCGTAACCTGACCCGGGTGATAGATATAGTTGTCCGAACCAGGGCCATATATTTTTGACCTTCTTTTCATTGTAGAGGGACACATATTATTTTGAATATATCATACGCTAAAATACCCGGTGTACACTTGAAACAAGGTTATAATCTGGCACGCTACGGGTCAAATTGGTTTCAGTGTGTCTATAGATATTTGTGGGGCCAATATTAATAGCCTACTCGACCAATTAATAAATACTATCTTGAAAATAGTCGAACGCAAGACATGGGTGTTATCACATGAGCAATATACTCTTGCGGAACAAGGGTATATAACTTCTTAACGTTTTAAATTATGAATTGTCATTTTGAAAAATGACAACTATCAATTTCAAGTTTTTTTAAATATTTATGAAGATTAAAAATATTTCTAGGTATTTGATTTTTATAAACTTATATATTGTTGAATATATTCGTATAATGAACAACTTTTCAAGTCCAACTTTTCACTCTTAAACAGGGGTTTGTTCAAAACACGCAGTATATGAGTGCCAGGCCGAATGTTAGTGCACATTACTTACACTCCATATACAATAGCATAGTAAAATGTGAGGGATCGTTCATCGCATGGAATATATGATAAAACACATCTTCTTTTCATTAAACCAATATTATGGAATTAGAGGAAGAATGTGACACAAGTTTTAAAGGAGTTTAACAGGTTGGAATTCAGAGTTTTTTTTCCTCCAAGAAGGGTTGCCTAACTAAGGCTTAAGAACCCAGACTGTCTTACAATTTTTCCATAGCTAGGGCAGACTATGTTCTTCAGCCTTGGTGAGGCAACTAGTCTAAGAGAAGGAAAACTCTGAATTCAAACCTGTTAAACTCCGCTTAAAAACTGACCTTGTGTCATATCCTGCCCGAGCGGAGGGGTTGGGTAAATATGATTTTTCCATAGCTAGATGAAGAATTATTGGATTCGTACTTTTCCTAATTGTTACAAGGGCTATGTGAAATTAAACTAGACTCGCCCAGGATTTGAAAGCGTGTTGCCGTGTTCATTTTTTTACGAAGATAACCATTGCACACCAGGCAACTCTGCGCGGAAGTCAGTGTTCTTAAAAACATTAATATTCTTGCTTGAATCCAGATATTTTTTTGCTTCATTGTAATCAAATAATTAATTTTATGCTTTTGTTTTAAATGATCAAATTTAAGTTATTGGTAACACCATTAGTTTGTTTTCGAGTTGTTATCTATTTATGCATATTGTTGATTGCCACATATATTATCTTTATTGATAAGGGATGGTTGATATTTGGAAGAGAGTTTATATGAAGTCTATTACCCATTTCTTTCGTATTTGTTCTTCTAAAAAATACACTGATCAACAAGAGGTGATTTGGTGTTATGGCATTTTAACTATTGTCGGTTATTCAATGCCAAATCCCCATTACACATATGTATTAAATGTGTATGTTTTAGTTTGGTTGTTTTTTTTTATTGTATATCAACTATTGTAGTTTATTGAATGTCAAATCATCTTTATATATATATATCAAATATATATGAATTGCTTTAGTAGGGTTTTATGACATATCAACCATTGCAGATTATTGAATGCTAAACTCTTTATATATATATATATATATATATATATATATATATATATATATATATATATATATATATATATATATAGCTCTGAAGACCAGCCAGAGGCGATGGATAATAGGGAGAAGTGGCGAGAGTGGGTCAGGGATATCCGTGCTAGCGGCACGACATGATATATATATATATATATATATATATATATATATATATATATATGGGGGGTTATTGAATATCAACTCTTGTAGGTTGATTAATGCCAAATCCTCTTTAAAAATGGATATTAAACATATAGAATTTGTTTTTGTTTGGTTTTACGGCATATCAACCTTTGAAGGTTATTCAATGCCAAATCATTTTTATATATTTATATCAAATATATATGACTTGTAAACACTTCGTTGATAACATTTTTAAACGAACCTGAGCTAATTTTTAGCTGACAGTTAAAAGTTTTCACATATTCCTTTATAATACAAATAATTGTATATACTAAAGAGGTGTTTTTAAATATTGCGTGTTGATATTAACAACTTAATTAAAAATCACTCATTTGTTTACACACAGTAACAAGATGAAACAGTTCAATTTCTAATAACTCAATTAAGCGTAAGTCAACACAATTAAATCGTTCCAAGTATTGCTATGTATCAGTAACAATTCAATTTAGCATCAGTCATTTGTTTACACACATTTAAATGATCAAAGAATCCTATTTCATGCAATTCAATTTAGCATAAGTCATTTGTTTGCTCTCAGTTTAAATGTAAAACAGTTCTATATGAACCATAGGTAGGAACATATCAGGTGCTACAATTCCAGGCCAGAGCGAAATTGAGAGTAATGGCAATGAAAAGGTTCTCTACATTCCTCAAAGTTCCATCATTACTGGAGCCTCAGTATCAGATTATTTAATGTAATATACAGGAAACCTGTTGGGGGAGACTTACTCCTCTGCAGAGATGCAGCCGGTGTATTTTTCAGTCCCCACCGAGTGGACCAGGTCCAGAGGTGAGCTGGTGAAAAAATACATACTCTCTTTTTGAATGATTTAAACGAATAGAACTAATTTTAAATTTATCTCCCCACATAAAGGTTAAATAATATCACAACTGTTCTTCAACAAGGATCGATTCAAATTACATTACTCACGATGGTGTATATGCCATTAAGCAAGTAAGACCAACCTTAGGATGTCAGAGTTGATCAAGGAGAAATGCCAATGAACAGGTACTCCTCACACCCCATATATCTAGGACTGGAGCCTCGCTCTCAGGTTCAGTTTATTGTCATTCCCAGGGCTTCTCTATTTTGGAAGGGGACTTATCCCTCAACAGGAGATACTGTCAGCGTATTTTAAGCCTAGCAACCAATGCCTTTATTTTCTAAGAAATACTGACGTCATTTATAACAACTTGGAAATCCTGTCCGAAACCTCAGTTATCTTTAGCCAGATTCACAAGTATAGATTTTAAAGCTCGTAGACACATCCTTAGCTTTTGTCTTTTGGTTAGTTTTATGGCATATCAATCATTGTTGGTTATTTTATGCCAAATCCTGTTATACAAATATATTAAATATATGATTTGTCAACACAGTGAAATGATCAAACACTTCAATTTCTAACCACTCAAATTAGCATAAATCAACAAATATAATGGTCCAAAGCATTACTATGTATCTCCGACAGTTCAATTAAACATGTCATTTGTTGACACAGAGTTAAATAATCAAAAAGTTCAATTTCTAGCAATACAATTTAGCATCAGTCATTTGTTTCCACTCAGTTTAAATGTCAAACAGTTCAATTTGATCCGTAGATAGGTCCCTGTCAGATGCTTCCTCTCCAGGCCAAAGTGGATCTTGGAGTGATGCTATGGAGGGATACTCCACATTTCCCAAAGCTCTCTCATTACTGGAAGCTCAGGATCAGATTGCTTAGAAACTTATCCTAAACACTCGTTTGGGGTGGGGGTCTTACTCCTCTGCTGAGATACAATCGGCATATTCTACAGCCCCAGCCGAATGGGCTACTGTTTTGATCAATAGATAGTTATATTTGGAATACACCACTAGGTAAACTATCAACTCGAATAAGTTGACAGAAGAGATCACATGAATTCTGAACAAGGCAGAAAAGGGATTTATCAGACTTTCCTCTAAGTCCCATTTATCATAAAGTCACTTTATAATGGAGAGAGAGAGGTATTCACGCTTTGTAATTTATGCGTAATAGTCACCAAAAATACTTGGTCCATTTAGCATTCTCCATTTGGTACGCCTCAAGCGCCAAACGATAAGCTTAACCCTGCCAAGCAGCAATTGCATGGTTGGAAGATGATGGTTCTTTGGGATCAGACATAGTCTTAAGATTTTATACAGTAACCTGGTTTAATCAAAAGGGGCAACTCATTTAGTGTGTCTAAGCAGAGCTTCTTCCCCTCTCTAGTATGATCTTGAATTCAGCATTTTCCTTCCTTTTGACTATTTCCCATAAAAAAAGATTAAAGGACCCGCTCTGCCTAACAATTTATTCATGGCTAGTTTGGTTTTGCTTTATAGTATATCAACCCTAGTGGGTTATTCATATTGATTCTTCTACATACACATATGCATACACGCGCACTCGTACACGTATAAATGAATATATATATTTTGTAAGTGAATTGTTTCTAGGAAAGAGTTTTAAAATAGAAACTGTTCATTTATTTGCATACAGTAAAATGGTTTGAAGTATTGCAATGTTAACTTTAATAATTATTATCAACATTACTCATTCGTTTGCACGCATTTAAATGTTTTCAAGCATCGCAATCTAATACCAATAATTTAATTTAACATTAATCATTTGTTAGCACAAAGATAAACGTTTTCAAGTATTTTATATTCATAAATAGTTTTATTTGACCCAGAGATGGTAGAATAACTCGTACTACCACTACTACCGGTTCATTTGCATAGTGGGCAGAGTGTTCGTAAATGGTCCGGGAGACCGGGGTTCAGTCTCAGGTCGAGTCATCCCGAACACTCAGAAAATGGTACTTGATGCTTCCTTGCTTAACACTCAGCATAATAAGGTACGGATCAAGGGTAAAATGGAGCAATATGTGAAGTAGCTAATAAAAATGTTGCCATCGCGACAACATTGACTACGGTCGTCAACTTTACGTTACTTACTACTCCGAGTCACAGTGGACCTAGGAGTAATTGCAATGAAGGAGTATGCCACATTCTTCAAACTTCCAGGAGTGAAGCTTCAACATCCGATGTTTTAGTTTCATATCCAGAACATTGGTTGGGGGTTGTTAATCCTAGTCAGTCGGTGTATTCTACAGGCCCAGCTGACTAGGTAACTTTGCGATGGGTATTAGCGCTATATAAATTGTGCAGGATTTGACCTCGGGTAGCCGAGTTTACTTCCTTCGAAGATAATCCTTACAGTATAACCACCACTTGTATTATAAGAGAAGGTTAAATGTAATTACTATTTGAACAACATAAAAGACTCTATTAAGACTAAAATACTAAAAGAAAAAAAGAGAAAATTAATAAGCAAAAATAAAAGTTATCCAGACCTAATTTCAAACCGAGAAAAAACAAAACAAAACAAAAAAAAAAAAAAAATAAATAAATAAAAATAAAAACTTAAAAAACTAAAACCTTCCAATTATATTTATACATTCCTCAGAGCAATGACCGATATATCTACAGCAGGAAACAAAAGTATTATTTATTCCAAAACAAACAAAAAAAATTCTGAAGTAAAAGCTTTTGAATTTGCTAAGAAAAAAAATGTATTTGCGAAAACACAAGAAATAAATTGCGAGACAAAACTGGTATATTAATATATACAGCAAAAACTGTACGAGAAAACAATTGATATGAGCAGAGAGATAAGTACAATACGATGATAAGTCGCAACATGGCGCCCTATTCACACAGATAAAGGAAACGAAAGGAAAATTACATTAAAAGTGAAGACAAAAGCAATGGAAGTTTAAAAAAGATAAATCAAAGAAGTTCAATAAAACTTATATAGACACTCATATATATATATATATATATATATATATATATATATATATATATATATATATATATATATATATATATATATATGGGGGCGTGCATAGATAATAGAAATTTTGTGAAAGAGACTGCATTATTAAAACCGTGAGTTATTATCGAGGGGACGAACATTCAATAGGAATAAAGAAAAGAAACTACTGTGATATTTACAGTGGAAGTCCGATGAAAAGACGCGATAGTAAATTGAACAAAAACGTCTGTTTCTGGTTAAAAATGAGAATAAAATAAAAGTTATTATATCCTCTACGGAAAACTGAGAACCAAGAAAACTAAACATTGATTTTGTTGTATTCCTTGATTTTTTAGTTTTCTGTGACGCATTGAGTGTAATTTTGTATTCAAATATATGTAAATAATTATACAAAAGTTTGTTTTATTCTCTCCATATACGTGGTGATGTTAATAGTTAATTATTGCATTTCCATAAACTTATTTAAATCAAAAATTGCTTATTTCTCTTAAACATATTTCAGAGTCAGAGAAACTAAGTTTTATCCTTTATAATACACACATATGTATGTGTTTGTGCTTGATAAATTATATTTACTTAAGGAAATATTGTATATATATATATATATATATATATATATATACATATATATATATCACAAGAGTATCAGAAAATTGTTTTTGAACATTGTATAAAATAAAGTATTCAGATGCCACAAGCAGACCAGTGTAAATATATAGCTATATATACATATATATATATATATATATATATATATATATATATATGTATATATATATAAGTTATTTCGTATAACAAATTATAGTAAGGAAAGATATATATATATATATATATATATATATATATATATATATATATATATATATGTGTGTGTGTGTGTGTGTGTGTGTGTGTGTGTATGTGTGTGTGTGTGCACGTGCGTCGTTTGATACCCTCATTCGCAATGATGACTTTTAACTTGTGTTTAACTTTTAATTCTGTGTGGAAATTAGAGTGATGAATAGAAGAAGGATGAGTCCGTAATTCCCAGAGATCCAGTACTAGATCTTCAACACCAAGTACAGTCTACTGTCATAGTTGGGTCACTTGCTAGAATTTGATTGCATAATATTATTGCGGTCATCAAAACTAGTCTGATGATGGCATAGGCGAGGAGCAGACTATCATCTAGCATCTTTGAGTCTGTGTTATATAACCAAGATGCACATATACTGTTCCACCAATATTTTAATCTCTTTTTCATGAATATAGGAAAAATTAATTTTATTTTTGCTATTATTTTACTCGTTTGGGAATTTCTCACACCAGCATGGAGTCAGAGACTGCAAACCACCTCAATTCTCCAGGACTCTTCTTAGTATTCAGGTCAATATTAACAATGCTGTAGTTTGGATTGTCTCCTCTTGCCTTCTTATTTCCAAGTCCTCCAGTCCCTCTAGCAAGTGTGCCAGTCACAAGTGTTATAAAAATCACTTTCATGTTCCATTTTTTAAAGTTTTATAGCAAGGTCTAGATACTTATATCTCTTTTCGCTTTCTTTCAGTTTTACCCTCAATCAACCGGAACGGCAATATCCATTAATCTGCAGTTTCTCTTTGTTGCTGACTATTATTCGGTCTGATCCTCTGTCTGAGATAGGATGATGCATTTATATCTTAAATTCACAGAGAAGTCCATGCGTCTCATTTTCCAGGACGGATTCTTGGTTGTGCACATACCATTTGTTCCTTTGGTCAAATTTAAATTTCTTACACAGGTCCCCGTGGATCACCTTCTCCACCCAGCCGAGTCAAGTCTTATATGCTCTTTGCGATATTGTACTACCTATTATTACTATTACCCTATTTACCGACCCCTCCGCTTGGGCAGGATATGACACAAGGTCAATTCTTTAAGCGGAGTTTAACAGGTTTCAATTCAGAGTGTTCCTTCTCCTAGACTAGTTGCCTCACCAAGGCTGAAGAACCCAGTCTGTCCTACTATTTACCCATAGCTGGAGGGAGAATAATTGGATTCATACCTTTCCCAAGGATATTAGTGCTATGTGAAATGCAATCAGTCTCGTCCAGGATTTGAACTCGTGTCACCGTGTCCAATTCCTACGACGATAACCATTACACCACGGGCACTATTACTATTATCATAATTATAATTAAACTGCTGCTGTAATGGTTATCGTCTTAAGAAATGGATACCACGTATAGAGTTCGTATCCCTGACAAGATTTTTTGCTTTTTACATATCTTGGCAAAGGTATGAGTCCAAGCGTTCTCCCTCCAGCTATCTGTAAATAGCAGGGAAAAATCCTCTCAGCAAATTTGGTTTGGCAACCGGTCTAGGAGAAAGGAAAAACCTGGACTCAGACTGGTTAAACCGCATTAAAAAAATTTACCTCGTTTCACACCGAGTAAAGCTGGACCTGACCGATAAAATAAAACACAGTTTCTTCCAGGCAGCGGTCGTATCGATACTGCTGTATGGATGCACTACTTGGATGCCAACTAAATGGCTGGAGAAGAAGCTAGGCGGCAATTACACAAGAATGCTGCAAGCAATATTGAACAAGTCTTGGCGGCAACATCCAACAAGGCACCAACTATACGGCCACCTACCTCCCATCACGAAAACTATCCAAGTTAAACGAACCAGACATGCAAGACACTGCTGGAGAAGCAGGAACGAGCTCATAATTGATGTACTCCTATGGACCCCCACATATGGCCGGGCAAAAGCAGGACGACCAGTTCTAACATATATTCAGCAGCTATATGAGGATACGGGGTGTAGCCATGAAGACCTGCCAGAGGCGATGAACAATAGGGAGAAGTGACGAGAGAGGGTCAGGGATATCCGTGCTAGTGGCACGCCATGATGATGACAATGATGAAAGCTGGATCTGAGAGAACTAGCAATAAAGGGGTTCTCTACAAAGCTAAGGTCCCATCTATGGATCTAATAGAACTGTTCAATTATTCACGAATGACATTTATACATAGGTATTTGAAACCATACCGCTGGATGCAAATGATCTATATTACATTTGGATACCGGATAAACAGGGTTATTCATGTTAAATGGAAATTATGGAAGCCATTTAACTGCGTGTAAATAAATGAGCTTTAACAACTTGTTTAAAATAAAATAACCAACAGCGTATTCGCTGAAAAATTATTTAAACTATAAAGTAAAGTTGTCGGCCGTAGTCGAGGGTGAGCCGAAAATTCCCTTTTCGATAGCTGCAAAATCGAGGTGTCGGTGTGGGCACTACATTTTCCCCTTGACTGCTCTACTTTACACTTGATATGTACCTTATAATGCAGTGTTAAGCAAAGAGGTATTGAGCACCATTTTTTGAGTCTTTAGTATGACTTGACCGGGGATTGAAACCCGAGCCACGGGAAAACTTTCTAACAACTAAGTCAACGGACCGGTAGAGGATTTAGTTGCAAATAACCCACAAGGGTTGATATGCCATAAAACGCCAAACATTCATTGATTTGGCTCTGAGAAGACTGTTGTGAGTTTTCTAAATTACCAATTTTTCTTTGTCTTTTGGAAATAAAACAAATGGGCAAATTTCTCCATTTGTTCCAGACGACACACTGACCAAGTCACGTGAGTTCAGTAAGGAGAGCTTTTTAAACAGGTTAAGTTGTGTTTATGCATACATTTAATCTAGCATTGATGAGGTGAATCACAGACACAATGAGCGCTTACACGTGTGTGTTTATTTTTCGGTCTTTTAATTAATCATGCAGGATTTAGGGAAGGGATTAGTTTGTTTGCTTTGAAACGGCCTCAAAGAATCAGCGATTAAGGGACTGTAAAGTATAAAAACAGTAAAACCATGTAAATGCATGTTTAGAAATATTATGTGGAACGCTATTTTTGTGTTTTCGATCTTATTCGTATCTTTCCATTTTTTCTAGTATTTATATTATCATGCCTTTTCTATCTGCGAATCCATGTCTTCTTCTTCTTCTTCTTCTTCTTCTTCTTCTTCTGCTAATATTATCTTTTTTGTTTTTCGTTTCTTTAATCTTTTCTTAACCGTTTATTCTCCATGCCTATTTATTTCATCTTCCTCTTTAACCAGCAACTTCCTTCCTGTCTTCCCATCATGCATTTTTTCCTTTCATTCACCTTTACAGCAGATCTGCCTTAACCTTATTAACCCGAACCTCGCCTCTCAGCTCATATTTCGATATGCTGCTCAAACATGAGGTCGAGGCTTCTTCTCGCGCGTAAATGAATAAGCAAGCAGGATTTTCAAAGGCTGACTTGACGTTAAGTTACGTCACATTACGTTAGATTGCCCTGCATTAAGATGGGCTGGGTGAATAACTAAAAGATTTGCTCGCTGATATTACGCAATGAGGTGAGCCGATAAGCACTGTGCCAAAATAATGGCTTCCACCTGCTGAAGAGGATTCGATAGAAAATCCCAGTAAATGTATGTGCACGCACGCTTTGACGCAATTCTAAGCAGATTTGTGAGTAATAACACACTTGCATATTACTCTAAATACTTATACATGAATAGATAACACAACACAAGTGTGCATTCTTTTTTTTTTTTTTTTCATCTTTCCTTCCTGTGTATTGGATGAATATTTTCCATCATTTACTTCACCTGTATCATGCCGAGTAATTTTCTTTTATTTCTTACGATAATGATGGTGGCTTGGTGGTGCTAATCTTTTCGCTAAGCTGTACTGAGATCATCATCATCATCATCATCATCAAGGTATACCTACAACACGGATTCCTTTGATTATCTTTCACTATCCGTCCCTATTCGCTATCACTCTTCCTTGGTTCTCTAGATGACATTCAATGTCCGTAAAGAGCTGGTGAATGTAAATTTTAACGGCTCGGTCAATTCTGCTGTGTCCTTTCGTAGAAGTCAACGGGAGAAAGTCAATCATGAGTTCGTCATTACTTCACCAACGTGTCCAGCATATTTTTCTTGCCAAACTTGGATAGCTTTTAGGATGAGAGGTTAGTGGCCGTACATCTGGTGATTTGTTGGATGATATCAATGACAAAGGACCAAGAAAAGAAAAACAATGAGTTCTGTTAACTGGTCACCTTATGGAATAATAAAAAATCACTTAATAAATGAAACTAAACGTATACATACATATATATATATATATATATATATATATATATATATATATATATATATATATAAGTAGATGTAAATGTATCAGAGTTTTGAGAAATATAAAAGGACACGGTTTTCTTTATTACTGCGCAATTAAACAGACATTCATGGCCATATATGGCCTTGATTCCTTCAAAATATTCTATTTCAGAAACTATATTTCCTTAGTAGGCAATAGTTGCATAAATACCCAGTAAGCACGAACGCGGAAGGTTACACATATTATTTCGCCACAAGAATGAGTCCATGGCCGTTTATCGACTCTCTTTTAAGTCGAATCTAGTCAACCGTGTTTTATTGTTCATAGGCCACATTCACTTAAACTGATGTTCGGGAGAATTAGTAGTAGTAGCAGTAGTAGTAGTAGTAGCAAAATGAACATGTTGCAGAGATTTAAAGAAGACGCATAAGAATCCAATATTACACAGATAAAGATAGAAGTATAAATAAATAATTTACTGGATTAAAGTAAATAAGAAGGAATTTAAGTTAGGTATTTACAGGATAGGCTTGATTTAATACTTTTAATCTGTGTCTTAATCGTATTTGCACATTTACAATTTTACTGAGCGCTTTGAGATGGAGTAGATGTTAATTAACTATACAACGATAACATTGTTATTGGGTAGTAAGTGCGATCCTCTGTGGATTTTGAGTCAGAATTGGCTTTACTTTGTAGATATCTTTCTTATAAACAGACAGGACTGTTTTATATGGTCGAATTCATGCTTGTATCACTCACAAGTGAGTAAGGACTATCTTCCTGCGGTAGTAATAATTCTTCAAAGTGTTTCTGTAGGCTTTATAAAAAAAAAAAAACTTGCAAATAACAGATATTTATTAATCCTGGGAGCTTATCATCTTTTGTTGAGTAACCAATTAGCGTTGGCCCATTCGGCTTAGGCTGCACAACACACCGATAGCATCTTTGTGGGGAAGTAAAACTACCTCAACGAGTATCCTGAACTGACACTAAAATATCTGATGGTGAGGCTTCTCTAATGCTGGAGCTTTGGAGAATGCAGAGCACCCCTTCACTGTCATTGTTCTCAGATCCTCCCTGTCTTGAAGTGATAGCACCTGATAGGGTTCTATCAATGGGTTACAAAAAACTGTAAGACATTTAAAGTATGTACTGATATTAAATTGAATTGCTTGAAATGGAACTCTTTTACATTGAAGTGTGAGTATATAAATGACTGATATTTGATTGAAATGTAAGTGATACATATCAATACTTGGAACTATTTAACTTTGTTGACATGCTAAACTGAATTGTTTGAAGTAGAACTGTTTTATCACTTAACTCTGCGTAAAAAAAAAGAACTGTGATTATGCTAAACTGAATTGTTTAAAAAAGAACTGCTTGACGATTTAACTGAGTAAACAAATGATTGATGATTGAATCTTTCGTGATACATAGGCATACATGAAAACTTTAAACGGTGTGCAAACAAATGATTAAAAGTAAATAGAATTATTCTTATCCGATAGAAATGAATGAAATCAAGTAATTTGTGTAAAAAAAGATCTAGTTCATCCAGAAAGCTAATAAAATCCGCATCTGCAGGAACACACTCTCATCTCTGTAGTATATGGGAGTGGTCTCAGAAGTCTTGGAAGTAAAATTAATCAAATATGTCTCATTTGTACAAAAAGTGAATAGAATTGATACCAGCAGTTAATCCAAGAAACCAATAAAACCATTAATTCCATCAGAGATCATATTTTGAAAAGTTTACGGTTGGCACTCTATACCTGAAGGTGTACACCAAATTTTTTCTTGTTTCTTTTTAGGTCAGAAGACGTAGACATAAAATGTCTTAATTATATAGTATTACCAAATAAAACATTTGTAATGCTTGAAAAGATCTGTTTAGTATATTGTATTATTCGTATTATATAGGAATATGTGAAATCATTTAACTGTGTGCTAAAAATGAGCTCAGGTGCGTTAAACATGTTATAAAAAATGTGCTTAGAAAACTTATATTTAATATATATGTATAAAAAGGATTTGATTTCAAATGGCCTATAAAGTTTGATATGTCATAAAACCAAATCAAATTAAACCAAACGTTTTCTGATTGTTTTGAAATTGCTCTCACAAGGTATGTTTCATGATTCCAAGTATACTCTGACTAGCAATAGTAGTACATATGTAGTAGTACAATAGTAGTACATCTATGGATTACATAAAGTGATGATTTAAAATTATTTTCAGTTAAATTGAAATAATATCTACTAAAACATTGTTTTCAGAAAACGAAGTATGAAATGTTCTCCACTTTAAAATGAATATGAATTTTTGTTTTCATTGTATATAACTGGAGATCATAATAACTTTCTCGGTTTCGGAGTAAAAGTATTCAAAACAAAACTGACATATCCCCCAAACCAACCAACCAAACAAACAAACAAACAAACAAACAAACTATTCTGCTCATCTTATTGCTCTCCTCATATAGAAATACCTGGATTTTATTCAATATAAATACGACATGAACAATCCAGCAGTCTATAAGAACCGAGTCTTTGAAATTCAAACATATCACCCAATCTAGGCTAGAATACTAAGCCTTTTAATTTCGAACAATGATAACATGTTTCATAGAAATCAGTTGATAAACTCAGCTTAGATTTTTGTTTTCTTGTTTTATGTCTAATCAACCTTCTTGGGTTATTTAATGCCAAAGTTATATTGTAAAAAAAATAGCTGTGGTACTATTTTAACAATTGCTTCGTACAATGTCTCGGTCAAACACGTTTGACACTAGGCCAAGGAGATTTCCCCTAAGCTTAGTTTGACTCATGACCCGGATTATGAGACACCCAGTGAGGATATCTACACATTTTAATTCATTGAACAGCACTCTATAGAAGGTACACAGTATTGGTTATTTAGTGGGTATCATTAATTAAGTGGACAATACTTATCACATTGATGAATCATTTTACCATTAAAATTTCGAATCAGTATCAGATAATAACTATGTATTAAGTTGTGAACTTATATTCAAATGAAGATGAACGAAGGTCCAATGTAATGTCTGCTTTTAGTTGATCTTGTGTATATATAGATATATATTTCTTTTAAATACCCTGTCCGGTGGCAAAAGCTGCTTGGTAGCGCCAGGAGTGGCAGTACCGCCTTGAGCTACCGAAACTGTATTATCACCCTGATTGGCAGCTGATGAGGTTAGTGTATCGCACGTGCTTTCACACGTTGTGTGATGAAAATTTGAACTTATTGAGTTAAACTAGCTATAATTCTAAGTGAGAGGCTCATTATCAACGCGTTACGTTTTCTTTTCTTTTTTCATTATTACGGTGTACGGAAGTAAAATTAAGAATACTGTAGTATAATAATAAACCACCCTCTTATAAAACAAGATTAATTTAGATTAAAAAAAAAACAAAAAAGCAAAATATGAAGATAGACACGAAACTAAATTTACTCAATATGGCCACCATTTTTTTTCAAATATTGTATCAACACGCCTTCGAAACGATTTGCATGACTTCAAAATAAATTCTTCAGACATTTTCTTTCATTCCTCCTCAATAGCAGTATTAAGTGAACCAATATTTGGATGGGAAGTTGCATTTGTTTTGTTTTCTAAAATGTCCCATAGAGCGTAATCAACGGGGTTAAAGTCTTGGCTTAAATCTTAATTGCCGTCCACTCAGTTTTCTTGTGGACTTTCAATTCATTAGCGTGCTTTTTTATTAACCTTGTGGGGGTCTATCTTAGTCGCAGTAGCGGAACAGTTAATAAGCCTTTCTTTCGTTTTCTATTCAATCCTCCACTCTCCTTTTTCCTTAAAAAGCCTTTTTTCAATAAAGAACAAAAAACAAACTGTACTTTGTATACGGGAGACAAAGAAAGGTTGGGATGGTTTCGGTCTTAAGCAAATCATTAATTTATGAGTCATTTCTTTTCTGGCTCATTCATATGGGTTGAATTTAAATAAAAAAAAAAAATAATTGAATGATTGATCTAAGCATTAACATTTAGATTCATCGTTTTTTTTTTCCAAAAATTAGAGGAAACAGATTAAAAAATAGGTTTAAAATTTATTTCATTGTAGAATTTCAAATGTTATATTTAAGAATATATAACGTTTTCGAAAAGTCGGTTTGGATATTTAGTGTGATTAATGTTATACATCACTGTTCAATGTTGATATCGAATAAAAGAAACGTCCTGTGGAACATTTCAAAATAAACACGTCATAGCATCACCTGCTCGCGATTGCGCAACAACATTCTAATTACGCGAGCAGATTTGAATATTTACATTTCGTCGTTAGACGTTGATTTGACAGGATGCTTTAATGGGGGCTCATGTCAGTGATGGGGGGGGATGTGCAAATAAAATCGTCGTTTAATGATAGTTATTATTAATATTTGATGAAACCGAATGAATTATATTATTCAGAATTTCATATGGATAAACTAATGTTATAGTGGAAGACTAGAGATAGAACAACTACAATTAATTGTAAACATGAATATTTGATGATTTGAAAAAAAGTACTGTTGTAGTTACTTGATTCGATAACCATAAAATCTTTTCCTTACTCTCCTCGGCCAAAAAAAAAAAACAACCTTCTTGTTAATTCATATAAATGATAAAGAAACAATCAAGTTATGTATAAGAAAACTAAAAACAATTTGGACTTTGAAAGTCGAATAAATCATTCAATGTAGGCCAGTAAATCAACTCTTCTTATCAAAAACAATGATAAAATATTGTTACTATTTTGTATCGTATGAAATATATAGTTTTCTATTCGTAGTTTTCAGATTAAATAGAGTAAATTTCGATTCATATTCAAGTAATAATTCCTTTCACAGTGTTTTTACTGCCTATATATTAGTAAGAAAAATAAAGTTGGAGACCTTAGTCGAAGATGACCCGAAGGCTCTCTTTTCAATAGCTACTACGCCAATGTGTAGGAGAGGGCACTACACCATCCCCTAGATTCCTCCACTATACCTTTGATCCATACTTTATAATGCTGAGTGTTAAACAAGGCAGCATCAAGTACCATTTATTGAGTCTTTGATATGACTAGACCTGGGATTGAACCCTGGTCTCCGGATCATTGGCGAAGACTCTACTCAAGATTAAAAATAAGGGTTTCTTAATCGTTGTACTTTTTATATATTTTCTAGGTTGGTTAGTTGGTTGGTAGTTTTGTTTTAGAGCTTAACAAAAATTTACAGTTTATTTAACGTTAAATTAAATCAGTTTGATAAACATTTGCACGTCTCAAGACCTTCATATCTTCAAATATGCATGTGTTCAGTGTTTGTTTTCACACAGTTAAATGTCAAACAGTTCTATTTCAAACAATTCCATTTAGTATAAGCACACAGTTTAGTTCTAATTGATCCATAGATAGGACCATATCCGGTGCTACCAATCCGGGCCAGAGTGAACCTGGGAGTGATTACAATAAAGGGGTGCTTCTCATCACCCAAAGTTCCAGCATAACTAGAACCTCACCATCAGGTTTTTTAATGTCAGATTCAGGACACTTGTTAGGTGTGTCTTAACCCGCTGCAGAGATGCAGTCAGTGAATTTTTCATTCCCAGTTAAATGGGCCATATTTTTTAGGGTAACAGTGGATGGATCTGATTAAATTATACCATCCACAATTTAATACGAAATAACATTTATTTTGCGAAATTTGAAACGAATAAACAAAATTTGGATGATGGGAGGTGCATCCTGTTCTATTAATAATAACCATAAGTTTGTAGTTTAATATAATAAAGACTGAATTTAAGTTTACAAGGCGGATAAGGATGAAATATCTTTCTATAATGATAAATATTAGAAGACCTTAGGAAGGAAAAAACATGAAAAGATCAGTTATAATTTCGAAGATTCAAAACATCTGAATATATATGATGAAAAGAAAAACACCCGAAAGTATATACTCGTGCATTGATACGAACACTCACGCCTCTACACAATCACACAGAATACACACTTGTAAACATAAAAAAGATAAACTTCTTCTTAGGTCAAAGGTTGTCATGTATACCTAACTCCAACTGGTCATTCACAGACACAAATCCAGAAATCAAAAAGAACCACAACCCTTGCGGTGTAATTGTTAGCAAGCTAGACTAAAACCTTAAGAGTTCGAGTCTCATTGGGTGCCCTCTTCACACAACCTTGTGCTACATCAAAGCAAAAATCTCAGTATATTACAACCCTTTCAAAACAGTTGCCACCATAAGAACCAAAGGTAAAGCTCAAATCAAATCAACGTCCTGAAGACGACTTTAAACGCCAGAAACACGTGTAAAAGTAAAAATAAATAGCCCAATACCAAAATCACTTGCGTATCTATTCATCTTAAATATATTTCTATATATATATATAATTTTTGTTGACAAATCACATTCGACCTGAAAAACAAAATAAATAGATTATTTGAATAGAAATACATATAACACCTTTCAAACAAAATACAAACCTCTCTCTTCTTTGTTTTTGTCTGTGTGCATCTAGATGTTTAACATTTCTGTAGAAAATTTGGTGTTAACGTTTTCATGGTAGGTTATTTTCGTCTACTACCTGTGTAAGTCACCTAGATGTAAAAGAATACCATCCAGAGTATGAAAATGTTTCAGAAGATTATTGCGTCATTATTTATTGTATATTGGTTTAAGATAATTTCAACATTGCACCTAAAAAAAAACCGATTAATAGGAATTTATTGAATATGTTATTGGGGATGGTACCGGGGTTTACCGATAATCTATTTTTGTAATGTTCTTAATATGTAGACATTATGCTGTATAACTTATTACGGAAGTGTCTCGCATATAGTTGAATATAGAGCCTTACATTGTGTCGATTTTGATGATATAATAAGAAGTTAAACTAATTATCGAAAGTATTACTAATACACACTTTTTATATTCTAAAGATTTTATTTTATGAACGACTAATAACATTTAGATTTACTTTTGGACATACGGGTTTAATAACTTTTAAATACTTCACATAAAAAATAAATCGTGTATTTATTTTAATATTATATGTTATAAAACAAATATTGGGTAATTGTGCAGGAGTAGAGATTTATATATATATATATATATATATATATATATATATATATATATATATATATATATATATATATATATAATATGTACAAATTTATTTTGAGATAGGTGAGGTTTTATTTTTTATGTGTTGTTAGTATTTTTCTTTTGCTTTCAGTAAAAAATGTATAAAATATAATATGAACTGTAGTACAACTTAAACACCACAAACCACGAGCTGTGAAACCTACCAATAGTGTGGTGACCTTCAGTGGTTCCTGAAAGAGATATGATAGTGAAGAAGACTTAAAAAACAATAAAGAGCACAGATGTTAGTAACGAGAAGAGGTGATAGCAATCATCAGAAAGAACATAGAATAAACAATTAATAATATAAATACAAGTTGGCAATTTCCCTCGGGAAAACATATCATCTTAACTTTGAAATCAATATAACTGCTTTATATATATATATATATATATATATATATATATATATATATATATATATATATATATATATATAAAGGTTTACCTAAAAAAATGTACAGTTAACACTAATCTGAAACAGTTGAATCAGTACTTCAAATTCATAATCATATTTTCCATATTTTTGTAGAATCGTATATATATATATATATATATATATATATATATGTGTGTGTGTGTGTGTGTGTGTGTGTGAGAGAGAGAGAGAGAGAGAGAGAGAGAGAGAGTATATATGTATATACGTGTGTGTATTTATATGCCCGTGTATATATATATATATATATATATATATATATAGGTATTATTCGGTCCAGTTAAACCAGAGTTGGGAGTAATTCCTTCAGGACAAGAAAATTATATATATATATATTTATATATATATATATATATATATATATATGTATATATATGATTTAAACATGCACACTTTAAAAATTTATACGTTTTTCAGCGTGTGTGTGTGTTTGTGTGTGCGTGTGTGTGTGGGTGTGTGTGTGTGTGCGTGTGCATTAAAATATGAGAACATATACTTTATGATAATATATACTTTGTTATTTGGAATGCACACTCCATGGAAGTGTAATTTGCAATAACAGACTTCAGGTTTTTCTCAACACAACTGTGTTTCATGACCGTCAATATCTTGAATATGAAAACAATATCTTTAACGAATTTCTATTGTAAATAACATTCTATTGGGCGATTTCAAAATATTTATAATAGTTACATAAGTTAAATAAATGATTTCCATTGTTTTGATTAGATTTATAAATATATCTAAATTTGAGATGAAAAATAATTATTTAAACTTCATATTTTTAATGTGATTATATACTCAGTTTTTTGGTTTAAAAATGTAATGCATTCATAAAGTTAGTACTTTTTTTCAGATTTAATATTGACTTATGATTGAAGTAATTCTTTTTAGATTTATTTCATAATCAATCTTGTTTAGTTTAGACTTAAAAAAATAATATTGAAGTTTTTTCTCACAAAGTACGTCTATACATTACATTTTACCGGAAATTATATTATTTATAAAAATCTAAAAAATATAATCATGCGTTATGCAGTAAGAAATGCGTATAATTACCATATAGCACTGATATGTGAATTCTTATAATTTATTTTGTAGAAATCCGGTTTTATTATTCTAATCTGTTTTTTAATCGATTCATGATGGCGTGGGGAGTCCTTGTGGTGTATTGGTTAAAGTGCTGGACTGCAACATCATAGTTCAAAATCTACACACGCTTTCACTTTCACTTTCGAACCAATACATTTTGGAAAAGTATGAAACTCATTATCACCCTCAGTTACATTTTAATTAGTACTACAACATTTCTTCCACCAGGATGACTTTGGTATTAAATAACCCATGAAGGTTGATATAACTTTAAATCAAAAGAAGGTTTGTAATGTTTATATCTTTTAACTCAATGTTGTATATTGCTTGCCTTAGATTTAGAAATAAATCTAATATTGAGATGAAAATAATTTTTAAAACTTTATATTTTTTAATTTAGTATATACTCAATAATTTGAGTTTTGCATGTTATGCATTATGTTTAATGTTATTTACTTACGATTAAACTAATTTTCAGATTTGTTTAATGACTCTTCTTCAGAGCAAATATAAAATAATTAACTATAGACTTGTTTCCCACAAAGTACAGAGATTCATTAATTGTACTGGTATTTGGTTAGGTGTCTTTGTTTAATTACCTCTTAATCTTTGAGGGTAATTAATTACCAAATCTATTCTTGTCGAAAAACAGAAGCGGTACTACTAAAACCATATTTGGGAGGATAAAGGTTTCATCCCGTTTCAAATGGTTTACTCCGAAAATGAACGTAATAACGAGACTGGAGTTCGAACTCACATACTTCGAGGCTACACTCCAAGATTTTCGCCATTATTCTCACCTGGACTGGTATTTGCATAATTCATTAGAATATAAGACAACTATACGTTATCTAACAAGGAAAATGTATAAATATTTATCCGAAGTCACTAATGAGTAAATTGTCATTTTATTTCATGCTTCAATATTACTTTGGCATTGAATACAGAATGCAAAACCTGTCAACATCCACTATTTCTTTAACTACAAAACTAAAATGTCAATCGGTTATCATTGGTGAGCATTCGTTGTAGTTGATTAATAAATTAATTTCTTGAATCCAGTGAGATGTTTACGATATCATATTTGAGTAATTCTTTTTTCGAAAACTAACCACTCTTCAAAACTAAAACGTTCATAGCCCAGTCAGCTGGGGCTGTAGATTACACCGACAGCATCTTTGCAGATGGATAAGACTCCTCCAATGAATGTCCTGAATATTACACTAAATTTAATGGTGAGGGTCCAATAATCCTGGAGCTTCGAGAAATCCAAAGTAACCCTTCATTCCTATTGTTTCCTGGTCAATTATCGCCCGGAGTGGTAGCACCTGCTAGGGTCCTATCTATAGGTCAAATAAAACTGTTTGACATTTAAACTGAGTGCAAACAAATGACTTATACTAAACTGAATTGCTTGAAAAATAACTATTTGATTATTTAATTGGGTTTCAGCAAAATACAGATCATTAATTGAATTGTAATAGTACATAGCAACACTTGTAATTATTTAACTGTGTGCAAACAAATGATCGATTGAGAATAGAATTATACGTATTAGATTGTAAAACTTGAAAACGTTTAACTGTGTGCAAAGAAAATGAGCTAAAGCTCGTTTTAAAATGTTATCAACACAATTTGTTTACAAATCATATATATTAAATATATATGTATCAACATAGTTTGGTATTAAATAATCTACAATGGCTGATATGTCATAAAACCAACCCTTACACGTTAAATCTTATGAATCTAGGAGTATATATGTAATGTATCCACAAATGTAATGTAGGACAGGTCTTTGTAGAGATTTAGTTTTTGTTGCAATACGAGGGTTTTGCACCCTATTCCGCCTTACTAACCCAGTCACCACCCGTTATATTTATTTATTGAATGCTTGCAATGAATAACCGGTATAATCTATTTCCTGAAAATATGTAGCTCGGTTAAGTTTGGATATTATCATGGAAAGCGTTTCAATCATTTCACGCCTGTGCTCGACACTTGTATTATTATGTTGTAAAAAGCAATGCTTAATAAATAAGGGTTTCACTATATAAAACGATTGTAATTCAATCTCAGATTCGATCATGTCACTAGTTAATTCTATTCGCACTAAGTGATATACTTTTGTGGCTTTGTGCTTTAATAAGCAATGTTTAGTAAATAAATTGAACAGGCAGTTCAAATATGGTTAGTTTGGAGACGATAAATTTTGTAGTGAGTTAGATTCTTAGTGTGTACCCTACACTGGTGGTGTTGCACAGCAATAAGATATACTTATCAAATAATGTTGTTACAACAGGAAACAATAGATATTATATCAGACTTAGGTAATATATAGTTGGCCACCTTAGTCAAGGGCGACCGGAGGGCTCCATTTTCAATAGCTACTACACCGAGGTGTAGGAGAAGGCGCTACTTCTTACCCTGGATTGCTTCACTTTATCCTTGATACGTACCTTATATTGCTGAGTGTTAAGCAAAGAGGTATCAAGTACCATTTTTAAAGTCTTTGGTATGACGCGACCTGGGATTGAACTCAGGTCTCCCGGACCATTGGCGAACACTCTACCCACTTGGCCAATGAGGTATATAATAGGTTATATAATCAAGGATTACGATTTATTATCTTAGCTAGTTATTTTATTTTAGTGATATATATAAGTAGAGACGAAGACGAAGTCGAAGTCGATGCGTTACTCTGATCGGTCAGTTCGAGTTCGAATGCCAGTCGGAGAGAAAGGTTGGCAAAGTTGAGTATCTTTTATTCTACTCTCTCTCTCTCTCTCTCTCTCTCTCTCTCTCTCTCTCTCTCGTTTCGTTACGACTACTATGTATGGTGAAGTTAATAAATTTTCATATCAAGAAAAAACTGCGTCCGACTTGGACTCGCGTGGGTGATGACTCTTATATTGGGCCCTGTAATGAAACACCTATTCATATTTCGTGCCACAGTGTTATACTCAGATATGGTATTTCAGCAATTCAGTAATTGTGATCAAATGATTATATTATCGAGGATTCCTAATTAAAAGTATTAAGAAGGAACCTTTTTATAAAATGCATAAATTTCCAGGCTTTCGTAAAACGTCATCGGAACTTGATATAGAATACTTGAAGTGGAGAATATCTTTCTATATGATACAAAATTGATTATTATATGTGTATTTATTTAACTGTCACCAGGGAAAAACGGTACATCGTTGAAAAATTTTTTTCATCATTACATTATAAAAGCAGTTATTGGTTTAGCTTCATTTTACGGTATCAACCATTGGAGGTTATTTAATGGAAAATCTTGTTTATACATATAAAATATATATGATTTGTAAACACATTTTGTTGATGATATTTTTAAACGAGCCTTTGCTCATTTTTGCTCCTAGTTAAATGTTTTCAAGTAATGCTATTTAATACGAATAATTCTTTTTACAATTAATAATTTGCTTGTACACAGTTAAATGGTTAAAATATTGCTATGTATCATTGACAATTCGATCAAACTTCAGTCTTTTGTTTATGCAGTTAAATAATCAAACATTTCTGTTTCAAGCAATTCAATTTAGTTTAAATACCTGTTTGTTTGGATGCATGAAACTAATTTCAAGTATTGCTACGTAACAGTAACATTTTAGCATCAGTCATTTTGTTTGCACACTTTTAGATAGATTTACATGATATGTAAGAGATTAGTTTGTCGGTAATTTCATTTTGATATGAGTGAGAAGTCATTTATTTGTCCACTAGTATTGTTTTTGTTTCTATACAGTTAAATGGATTCAATTATTGCTATCTAATACTTTTAATTCTATTCAATACTAAACCTTTCTTAGCACACAGAGAAATTGTTACAAGTATTGCTATTTAGCACTAGCAATTCAGTTGAACATCAGTCATTTGTTTACACACTTTTAAATGATCTAACAGTTCTATTTTAAACAATTCAATTCAGCATAAGTCATTTGTTTGAACGCAGTGTAAATGGCTACCACTCTGGGCTATAGTGGAAATGTGAGCGATGATAATAAAGGGGTACTCTACATTTCCCGATTTTCCGACATTACTGGAGCCTCAGCATCAGATTGTTTTGTGTCATATCCAGGACAGTCGTTGTGGATCGGGGAGGGGGTTTACCCTTCTGTAGAGATGGAGTCGACGTATTCTACAGCCTCAACTGATTTGGCAAACTAACTTAGAGGACATATTAATTTTTGCTTTGATTAGAAATTGAATGATAATTTTGAAATGATAATTTTACTCGTCCCCCACCTTTTTAATAGAAATATCAATATCATCGTGGATGGCTTTATAAATTGAATCCGAGTTTCTTCTAACGTAATGGTTATCGTCGTTGGAAATCGAATCTATGAGCCAAGCTTAATGCTAAATGATGCTGTTTGCGTTTTAGTTCGTATTAATACCATTAGGAAAAGAATAACTCCGAAATTTCTTCCCCTAGGTATGTAGAAATAATAGGTGAAACCGGGATTTTTAGGATTGGTAATGTAGCCAGTCTAAGAGAACGAAAACTAATTTAAAACCAGCTGTACTCCACTTAAAAATTGACTTTATGTCCTACCCAGCGCATGGTGGAGGTTTTTTTTTCAGAAAATACACACAAAAAGAACCCAATGATTTCGATAATTGTCTATGTATCTATACTGTTTCTCATAGGTGAGATCGGAGGCGCCCGTGGTGTAATGGTTATCGTCGTAGGAAATGGACACGACGACACGAGTTCAAATCCTGGATGAGACATTGCATTTCACATAACACTAATACTCTTGGGAAAGGTATGAATCCAATTATTCTCCCTCCAGCTATGGGTAAATAGTAGGGCAGACTAGGTTCTTCAGCCTTGCTGAGCCATCTAGTCTAGGAGAAGGAAACACTTTGAATTGAAACCTGTTGAACTCCGCTTAAAAATTGACCTTGTGTTATATCCTGCCTTGGCGGAGGGGTTAGTAAATATATATACAGTTTCTCATATTCCTACTGTTTGCATCAAGGGCTCTTTTAATTACTTCGATTATTGATAACAAAACGTACACGCTTCGAAACTATTTGCATTGTTATGTCTACCGTAGCAATGTTTTTGCTTCCTCCCCAAAAATCTACATTAACGAAGTGATAGGCAGGAAAGCTAGCGACTAGTCTGCTGACTGTGTGGTCCAAAAGAGACTGACTCTCTCCACCATCGTCAAAATGAACGGCTGGATGAATTTTAGGCCTGATTAAACACCTTTCACAAAACATCTTTTGTCAACGGGTAATTCAAGCAGACAGATCAGAAACTATATACGAAAGAGTTCAGTAGGCTGACTGACGCTGAAATAAAACAAAAGCGACCGGTCATGGGAAGGAAGCAAAAGGATCAGGCAGTTTCTTTTGGCTCGGAATAAACGTTTCACTGCGTTTGGACGCCGCTACCGGAAAAAGCAGAAAGACCTAAACATATTAGAATATTTTAAAATCCGCTTCTCACTTTTCTATTGAGTTGCCTTAAACGCTAACTTGTGATCTCGTCACCTCCGACCGTCATACTATCTAACGGTCACTGTTTATTCCGTTTTCTTTTCCACTTGAATCCATTTGAATAATTGGATTTCATTATTATATTTTTCGCCCACTGGAGCTTAAAGCGCTTTTTAATTCTTTGTAACTTTATATGCATAGCATATTAATCTCTCTCCCTCCTTACTCTCTCTTTCTCTCTCTCTCTCTCTCTCTATATATATATATATATATATACACACGTGTGTGTGTGTGTGTGTGTGTGTGTGTGTGTGCTGAGTGTTATAGTTAAAGATATCGTCGACCCGAATTTAAATCAAGAGCAAACCTTTGTGCGTTTGATTTCGTGTTAATACTCAATGGAAAGGCATGAATCCATCCATTCTTGCTCCAGAAAGAGTTACATAATAGGGCAGATTGGTTTTCTTTTTATGAACCAAGGCAACCAGACTTGGAACAGAAAACTCTGTATTCAAGCAAAGTTACTCTACTTAAAATTTGACCTCGAGTCACATCTTGGTCATCCCGAAGGGGTCGGGTAAATAAGTACCTGTTACAAAAGAGAATATGTAAGCACTGCTTATGTATATTTCACGTCCAACGAATACCGTTTGTAAAGACATGAAACCACACACACACACACACACACACACACACACACATATATATATATATATATATATATATATATATATATATATATATATATATATATATATATAAAACCTTTAAAAGTTACTCATATTTTTGTGATAATACTTATTTCAGCAGACCCTAAATTAAAAAAAGTTTGATCTGAATCTTCAAAGTAATTATGAAAAATGTCTCATGAAGATTTAGAAAAAAACCAAAAATTCAGGTCCCCCTATCTCCTGAAATCCAAATTTCATTTGCTTTTTTAGTTTTTATTTTTATTTTTAGTAAAGAACAGACCATTTGTTTTTCCTATCTGATTGACAAATGACATTAAATTCAGTATGAAGATGTATCAATTTTTGACTTCTCTTTTCTTTCCACTTACTTCTTTATGTTTTGGCAAACATATTTTTAACCCAAATGAAGGAGATAATTAAAAAAATATAGAATAAAGGAATACATTGATTTAGGGATATATATATAAATATATATATATATATATATATATATATATATATATATGTGTGTGTGTGTGTGTGTGTGTGTGTGTGTAGAATAGTGTAAACGCGGTTAATGACGTTGATGATTACATTAGGAAAAATCGACGGTCACTCTATTGAAAGTATATCAATTCTATCCTATCTTAGATATTCATATGCTCTATTAGGGATATTGAGAACACATAGCAAAGCGCATATATATATATATATATATATATATATATATATATATATATATATATATATATATATATATATATATATATTCGTGTATCCACGCGTGTATTTGATTATTGATATTTTCAAACTTGTGTTACTTATCCATTTAAACTCTTAGTAGTATTAATATTTGAGACCAATTTATCTTAATCATAGACTTTCTAGCAGAAAAATTCCCAATTGAATTAATGTCATGCAGCAGTATATAGCATTAGAATCTTGCAGTTAACTAGTGACCCCCACCTTTATTTATATCGGATACTGATATAATTTTCCACGATGAAATTTAGCATAGTTATAAAACGATTTTGCAGACTGCAACTATTCTTACGTGTCATAAACGATAAAAGATATGACTCTCATGAAAACTGTCTACGTCAGCCCGTGTCTGACGAAGCTCACCTGAGTAAGTGCCTATATAATAAGAAGAGACAGGTTCTTGTGGCCGATTGTTGAGATATATTAAAGAAGCTATTCTGGTAGACCTTTTCTCATATATATAACCTTATAATCATAGATGGTTTATTACTTTTTGCCATAATTTGATAGTACAGTAAATAATTTTACGTATAATTTATTATTATATCAAGTTATAGAAAAGAAATGAACACACGTGAAAATCAAACAGTAAACGAGAGTTGTATTCTAATTTTTAACTTTACGGTTAATTTTTTGTTAATCTTTAGTTAATTTAGAATTAGCTGAGGAAATACAAAAAGGATTTTAATAAATTCAAATTCGAATACATGCACTGATATCTTTAGTGAAACATCTTTTTTTTTACATTTCAGTGCCATCGTAATCTTATATTGTAGAGGGTGTACGGCTTTGAGACGACTAAATAATCAAGTAAAATAGTCCTTTTAAAATCAGTAGATCTTTATATGGAATTTGACTTCATTCAATTTGCATGAATCAACATTCTTTCTTCTGAATTTTAGAGACGAGGTCTCCTTACTTATTTATAATGATTCATTTGTTCAAATATTTTCGTTAATGTTATGTTTATTACGTTTTAGCCGCAGTAACCTCCGGGATTTTAAACTTTATTAACAATTGTGGAACGTAATACATTTTTAGATTAACGAGTATAAGCAGTTTTCATTCAGATAACTTTCTCGTTATG
>CAUZXS010001358.1:0-2500 GCA_963585895.1 Sepioteuthis lessoniana
CCTCATTCTTGCTTACTGAATTTCAGTGTTGTAGAGTTTTGTCATTAAAATACCTAATAATAACCCGTTTTCACAGTATAATGTTCCGCAAGAAATTCTGGTACCTTTCGTTTCGAAGAAAATGTTTCAGTATAACCTTCGTTTTTTTCAAACCCATTTTCTAATATAGACCGAACATTATAAAACGAACATTTCAGGGAATGAATAGTAGATTTATTTATGTATATATATATATATATATATTCTCAAGAGTAGATGTGACACAAGGTCAGTTTTAAAGGGAGTTTAAGAGGATTGTATTAAGGGTTTTTTTTTCTCCTAGACCAGTTGAAATACCCAGGTTAAAGAGCCAGTCTGCTCTACTATTTACTCATAGTTGGAAAGAGAATAATTGATTCATGCCTTTCTCAAAGGTATTAGTGTTATGTGAAATTCAAACTGTTTTGTCCAAAATTTAAACTCGTGTCGCTGTGTCCATTTCCTACGTCGGCAATCATTACACCACCACGCCTCAATATATATATTTATATATATATATATATATAAAAATAACTCAGCGTCCATTAGTTTCTGGTCGGCGAATTTGTGGTAAAATAGGATATTTTAGCATAAACGTTTCTGTGATAAGAGACCCCAAGATTTTCTCGATGTTCAAAATGAAATTTATTCTGAGTCGATTCGTCAACGGAGGTCAAATTTTGGGTACTTTTTGGAAAAGATGTTGATGTGACAATAACCGTTGCACTTATTTGAAATCAAAATGAAACGAAATATTTCTGAATGGGAAAATATATGTATATATTCATAATAAAGTTAAGTCATCAGATGAGTGAAATCGTTAAAAAGATTTTGAAAAGCATCATTTCAGAAATTTTGTCCTGAATTGTAAGAAGAAAAAAAATATCTTTTTTAATCTGGAAAGCTTTATGTTTTGTATCTTTTTTTTATTTGTTTTGTTTTGTTTTTTTACAAAAAATGTTCCAAACATGTTTTGTCTCTTTTTGTAAGTCCGTTAATTTAATTTTTGCATTGAAAAAAAAAATTCATCTAGGGAAATACTTAAACTTTCATTTGAATTTTGTTGATTTAGTAACGGAACAATATATATATATATATATATATATATATATATTATATATTATATATATCTTAATGAAATTATTGCGCTCTTTACCAGGAAAATTTAAATTTTCACTTTTGAATAGTTTTTCTTGTCCTGATGGAATTACTCCCAACTCCGGTTTAACTGGACCGAGTAATACTTATATATATATATATATATATATATATATATTATATATATAAATCGACTTTTATGTTAATATAGGCGTATAAAGGTTAATATAAACTCATAAAATGATTGGTTAATTGATCAATTTTCATGCATATCAAATCATCAAGGAGTATTTTATGCCTCGAAAGTTACAGGATCAGGTAATTCTTTTTTAAATGATCTTTCCCTGCAGGGAATACGCTCCGCTAATAGGGGAAATATACATAGTAACGGAACACATAAACTGATTAAAGCATTAAAATATAGAAATTATCATTATTATTTGTGATGTTAAGAGTGGCCTTTCATATATATATATATATATAGTCATCCAGAGACGGACTGTTTAGTTTTATACATATTAAAAAGCTACTCTTTATATAATTTATATATATACATATATATATAATATATATTATATATAGAGAGAGAGAGAGAGAGAAAGGGGAGAGAGAGAGAGAAGACAGAGAGAGAGAGTTATGAAATTTTTTGATTTTTCTTGAGGGTTGTGGATGTACGTCCACTGATCTATTTTAAACAGAACACACCCGCTTCAGCGTCAGATAATGATTAATGAACTCAATTGGTTTACTTTGATTAGTTGTTAAGACTAATTATTAAATGATACATAGTTTCATGATATACCTAAGACTCAGAGATAGGTGAGTAATGGGTTCAATACTCGCTGAGGGCGGTATACCCGTGATCCTCTGTCAACTCTCAATAAAGCTTATAAAATAACTGCACACACATACACACACACACATATATATATATATATGAACAGATATGGTGGAAAGGTGGCACTATAAAAGAAGCCGAGAAATAATTATCCGCTTCATTATATATATATATATATAGTATTTTTTGATGGCATCCGTTAGCGCGCAAATATAGATCTGCTAAATATACTCGCAGCTACCCATACACAAAACTCATACTGCTATCATGTAAATAACTAATTTAATATATATATATATATATATATATATTATATATATATATATATAATATATATATATAATATATATATATATATATGTAGTACATTTTTTAGCTTGACAAAAGCTAAGAGAAATTATGTTTGTTCCTTTGATTTCTTTTTAAAAAACTGAGAAAATATCTACAGTTTATTATATATATATATATAATATTATATATATATATATATAGATATATATAGATATAGATAGAGACAGAGATAGTTAAATAAATAACATATGAACA
>CAUZXS010001358.1:7500-67426 GCA_963585895.1 Sepioteuthis lessoniana
CTTAGAAACAATATATATATATATATACTATATATATATATATATTAATATATATTATATATATAGAAATTAGCTGCGAAGTAATATATAAGTATATATATATATATTATATATAAGTATATATATATATAAGTATATATATATATATATATATATATATATATATATATTATATATATATATATATATATATATATATATAAGTATATATATATATATATATATATATATATTATATATATATATAGAAATTAGCTGCGAAGTAAATTTTAAACGGTTATGAATCACAATTACTATTGTTTACATACATCCGTTCAACGGATATATATATATATATATATATATATTATATATATATATATATATATATTTATATTATATATATATATTAATATATATATATATATATCCGTTGAACGGATGTATGTAAACAATAGTAATTGTGATTCATAACCGTTTAAAATTTACTTCGCAGCTATTTCTCCTCGTGGCTGATTGGTTAGAAGCTTTTGCTTGGAGTTTGAGTCAACCGGGTTTCGATCCCAGCTACGGGAAGCTACTGTCTAGCCACACTGATGAGTTCTGATAGAACGAAACAGATCTGTCTGTGGATGACTATATATATATAATGTGTGTGTGTATGTGAAAACGATCTGGCATTAAATAACCCTCAAGGGTTAATGTGCCGTAAAAACCAACCAACTAATCTCTCTCTCTCTGTATATACAGTATTTAATCTTTTTGATGAATCTTCATTCTCCACAAAAAAAAAACCCTCGTAAAATTATATTCAGTAATTCAAAGAATATTTATGCGATATTCCTCAAAGTACGCGTAGCATGCAAGAATCAACGAGGGAAAATGTATCAAAAACGATTAGGGTTTTGTTTGGTTTTATGGCACCTCAACCACTGTGGGTTATTAATGCCACATCCATTTTTATGCATATAAACAGTTTTATTGCAAACAATTCAGTTTAGCATAAGTAGGTACTTTAAATGTCAAAAACAGTTCCATCTCAAGCAATTCAATTCGGCATAAGTACACAGTTTAGTTCTATTTGGCCCATAGATAGGACACTATCAAGTGCTACCACTCCGGGCCAGAGTGGACCTGGGAGTGATGGCCATGTAGTAGAACTCCGCATTCCCCAAAACTCCAGTATCACTGAAATTCCACCATCAGATTGTTTAGTGTCATACCAGGACACTCGTTGGGGGGGGGGGTCTTAGCCCTCTGCAGAGAAACAATTGGTGGATTCTATAACTCTTGCCGACTGGGCAAAAACGATTATGGTTTTAATTTATGCAGTATGAGTAATTATATATATATATATATATTATATATATATATATATATATATATATATATATTATCAGTGATATCTAAAATAAAACTCAGGGTCTGTTTGTGACTCTGTTCAATATCCAGAATGGAGTCTCTTGATAATCAAAATACCAAGCAACGATTAAAATCGATGATTACAATCGCTGATATCTGAAGTTTCTCTCTCTCTCTATATATATATATATATATGTATATATGTATATATATATAATTATAATTTTTTGCAATATATAATTGAAATATATTAAAAGTTATATTTTCCTCTAATTACTTACTGTGAGTCATGAATTTTCACTCTTACTGTCTTTTACGCACACACACAAATATACACTCACACACACACACAACATTCTCTCTCTCTCTCTCTCTCTCTCTCTCTCTCTCTCTCTGTGTATATATGAAATGTTTACACACACACGTACACACACATATCTTGATTAAATAATAAAGACATTTTGTCTATATAATTTTACTAAGAACCTATATAGACAAAATGAATCTTATTTATTTAATCAAACATGTTAAAATGAAAGATTGCAGCCCAACTATACACACACACATACATATGAAACGCCAATATATATATATATATATATATATATATATATATATATATATATATATATATATAAGATGTATATATATATGTGTGTGTGTGTGTGTGTGTGTGTGTGTGTGTGTGGAGAAATATTGAAAAACAAAGTGAAGAATTTTATGTGAAAGAAAGTCGACTCTATAACGTTTCGGTTTTTAAAAAACCATCATCAGGATTTAGAAAATATAATATCATCAATGGGAGGACATTACGTATATGCATGTATCAACGTCTTATATATATATATATATATTGTCATTCACAGACAGACCGTTTCGTTGTATCATAACTCTTCAGTATTGTGAGACACGTGAGATTCTTCCATATATATATATATATATATATATATATATATATATATATATATATATATATATATTATTTGGTTCTTTTAGAATCTCAGATCTTTTGAGTAATGATTTACGAAGGAAAAGAGACAAGTCTTAAAAACCTGAACGTAAGTTGGCACGAGGAGAGTCGTGAATTAAAACGCTTTCAATGCAGTGTCATCGTATTCATTTTCTTTTTATCATCAAAGATCTTTCTGTTTGTTATCATAACGTCAAGCATATTGTTTATCTACAAGTCGCTGCGATGTTCATCTGTTCTTTCTGATACTGGAAATATTTACAGTGGTGTTCTCACGGGCCCCGGGGAATTACTAACAGGTCATTTCGTAAATTCCGACTTTTGATGAGGAATCAGGTTAATATATTTTTAGTAGCTCTGTAGGAATTTCTTGCAATACCTAACTAAAGAATGTTTAGATTTCTTTCAACGTTGTTTCTTGTGATATATGTTGGAGAAATGGGTTGAGTTTTTATATTTCTGATTTTTGTATTTATTATCGTTTTTGTCAGTTGATCTTCTATGCTTGTCTTTTAGCATTGTTTATGAAAATTGGATTAAGCGATTATAATGGCACGTCAAATCATCTAGAGGTATCTTATACGTTTGATTTCGAAACATAACACACTTGAAACCTTAACTTTCAAGTTCCATTAACCACTTCCAAATAAAAAAAGAGAAAAATTCGATAGTTTTTTTTTTCTTGTTTGAGTCGAGATCTTTTCTGCACATATTCGTAATTTACAGATTAACTGACTGTTTAATTTTAACAGCATTTCCACACATCTTTATGCAAAGAGGATTGAGAACCGCGTTCTTTGTACATTCACATTTACATTTGGGCGCATTTGAATGGTAAGAACTTTGCTTAGGATTTGAATTCTGTTTCCAACAACATAAGCGTCATGCTGACTGCTTCTCCGAACGGTTGCGTAGAATATTTAAATTTGGTATGGTTGGGTTTGGTTTAATGGCATATCAACCATTGTAGGTTATTTGATACCAAATCCTCAGTCAGAATATTATCCAGCGAAATAGAGTTTAAATTCGTTCGATGTCATCAGCATCTCAGTTTAATCCACGTTTAAGTAATTTTGCAATATAATAAAAAAAACCTAAAAACTTTTAAAAAATTACACTTACAAACAACCCCTGAAGATGGCTTATGAATGTTCCGAAAGCGCACGGGACAATTACGGTAAATTCATTTACTTTCGCCAACCTAAAACCAAAATGATTTTCAGGAAACTTAAACGGATCCTAATGAAATTATATTGACAATTTCAGTTTTTATTATCTAATCAAACATGCTTAAACGAAGGACTTCAGCCCAACTATATATATATATATATATATAAAGTGTTATATTATAAGCAATAATGTATTAAACTCCATCTGAAAAAGGTCATAACGACCTGAAATAAATTTATAATTGAATTGCTGAATTGAAGTTTTTGTCAAATTTATATATATATATATATATATATTGTGTTTCAATGTTTACAGTATCTGCGGAAATTATGCACGATATTTGAGAGGCAGTATAATATAAAAATGAAAACCAAGATCGAACTGTGATAAAACAATTACTGAGATCGAAGCTGTATTTACCAAGATAGAAATGAACAATGAATGAAGCTTTAATTTTCTTTAAAATAATTATGCACTCATTCCAGCGAATTTTCCATTGGTCGAAGTTCCTACGAACTTTGTTAGGTTGTCTAATGCCATAGTCAGCATTCTTTTAAGAAATTATATAGTCTCAAGTAACTAATAATAATCATTTGCTTGCCGTCAAAGTTCCAAGAAGTAATTCTTCATCATCATCATCATCATCATGTCGTGCCGCTAACATAGATATCCCTGACCCTCTCTCGCCATTTTCCTTATCGTTCATCGCCTCTGGCAGGTCTTCAGGGCTACATCCCGTATCCTCACATAGCTGCTGTATTTATGTTCGAGCTGGTCGTCTTGTTTTGCTCGGCTATATGTGGGGGTCCATAGGAGTAGATCACTTATGAGCTCGTCTCTGCTTCTCCAGCAGTGTCCTGCGTGTCTGGTTCGTCTAACTTGGATAGTTTTCGTGATGGGAGGTAGGTGGCCGTATAGTTGGTGTCTTGTGGGGTGTTGCCGCCAGGACTTATTCAATATTGCTCGCAACATTCTTGTGTAATTGTCGTCTAGCTTCTTCTCCAGCCGTTTTGTTAGCGTCCAAGTGGTGCATCCATACAGCAGTATCGACACGACCGCTGCCTGGAAGAAACTGCGTTTTATTTTATCGGTCAGGTTTGATTTCCATATGATCGATAGCTTATCGATAGCTGTCCATGCCTTCGTTTGCTGCGTGTCGATGTCTTTTTCGGTTGATGAGACACTGCTTCCTCGGTAGGTGAACTTGTCTACCAGTTTCAGAGAGCTTCCCTTTAGTGTGGAAATGTCGCCTGCTTGATTAAAGCACATATATTCAGTTTTGTGTTCATTGACATGGAGGCCAATGCCTGCGGCGGTTCGTTCCAAACTATGCAGTAGTGTTTCGGCTTGGTTGGGCGTATTTACCAGTATCGCTATGTCATCGGCGTAGTCGGCGTCGGTAATTGTTTTTGCGGGGTACCTTCAGCTTCTTTTCTTTGTCAGCTCGAAGCCGTTTTCTCTGATTTTATCGATCGATGTTCTGAGCACGTAGTCTAGGCAGATGATAAAAAGGTATGGGGCTTGCGTGTCCCCTTGTAGTACTCCTGCTACAATGTCGAAGTATTCTGTGGCTCCATCCGGAGTGCTAACGAATAAGAACGATGAATAGAATTATTAGTGTTAAATAGGAATACTTGAAACTCTTCAACTGTGTGCCAAAGTTGAATTATTGGTATTACATAGCAATACTTAGAAACATTTGACAGTGGACAAATGAGTGAATAGTGTTGATTAGAATTATTAGTGTTAAATAGCAATACCCGTAACCACTCCACTGTGTGCAAACAAGAGATTAATATTGAATAGAATTATTAGTGTTAGATATTAATAATTGAAACCATTTAACTCTGTAGAAACAATAGCAATACTAGTGTTCAAATAAATTAGTTTTAACTCATTTAAAAATGAAATTACCAACAAACTTATTAGAAATATTGTGTAGAATTTATGTTCCGTTTGTTTATCGAGAAAGATTTCGAATCATTCCTTGTTTCAAATAAGCCAAGTGACGTAATTTAAAACAACAAATGCTGATTCATTAATCAAACAGCCAACTTATGATATCATATAACATCTTCTGTAAATAAATCATCAATTGTAAGTAAAATCATACATTATATTCGAGGTTTTAAGTAGGTTTTTTCACAGGGCAAATGTGGTATTTTGGTGCTTGCAGTGCGTATATGGATATATGACTATCTATATATTGAAATGTTGAATGGGCCGGCGAATGTGGCTAGCTAGGTTCCCCTACCTAGTATATGTAGAAACAGCATGACCGCTCCCTTTCCCCTCCTTCACAAAACTTCTGCCTTCCTTATTGTAAAAATAAAGGAATAATGCCAACTTTCTTTTGTCATAAACGGCCAACTTTTTCTTGTTATACTAATTTTCCCTACGTTGTTATATTTTGCACTATTTATGCATCCATCGTTGAATTAACATCACTAATATCATCCCTCATAGCCCTGATGATGGTTCATTAGAACCGAAACACAATAGTGTCGACTTTGCTTCTCAATAAATCTCTCGTTGTGGAGGTGCCCGTGGTGTAATGGTTATCGTCGTAGGAAATGGATACAGCGACACGAGTTCAAATCCTGGATGAGACTGATTGCATTTCACATAGCACTAATACCCTTGGGAAAGGTATGAATCCAATTATTCTCCCTCCAGCTATGGGTAAATAGTAGGACAGACTTGGTTCTTCAGCCTTGGTGAGGCAACTAGTCACGGAGAAGGAAAACTCTGAATTCAAACCTGTTAAACTCCGCTTAAAAATTGACCTTGTGCCATATCTTGCCCGAGCGGAGGGGTTGGGTAAATATGATAAATCTCTCCTTCTACTTTGATTACCTTGTTATCAATTTTTCTTTACGCATTGTCGGATTACAATCCAGTATTTACTTCCATATATATATTTTTTTTCATCATACAACGTGTGAAAGCACGTGCGATACCCGAGCCTCATCAGCCGCCAACCAGGGTGATAACACAGTTTCGGTAGATATATATATATATATATGCTCTCGCCTCATGCAAAGCTATCTTTAGGAACTGTTACGTGTTTGATTTTAGTTAAACAGAAATATTAACATATTTAAATCACTTGGAAATTTATTCCTTTTCTTCTGTTAATATTTTCTTTGATGGGTAAGAAGGATTCCATCTTCCAAATTACATAAAATATTAGAATATTATTCAGTTCGTTTTAGTATAAATACTGTTAGTATATGACATCTGCATAAACATTAATATCTGTCTACATTTCTAAGATGAAGAGGGGTAAATCGTATGTAAACATTTGCGTTGATCCCTCAGCTTCGCATTTCAGACTTAAAATAGTTTTATCTTTTTCCTTCTCTTTTTTTTATAAATACGGTGATTTTTTTCCTATAGGATTATAAACAGTATTATATAATATTATATTATATTAAGATCGATGTCTCAACATATTCTATCTCTTAAAATTTATATTCGCTCTGTGGGCTTGGGGTGTAGAGTAGGCTGACTACATCTCTGTACAAGGGCAAGACGCCTGCTCTCTTGTGTTCTGGATATGAATTTAAACCATCAGATAGTAAAGCTCTAGTCATATCTGAGCATTTATATATGCGCAAACAAATGAATTGTTAGTATTGCATAACAATACTTGAAACAATTTGATTGTGTGCAAACAAATGATTGATGTTAAATAGAATTATTAGTATTAGATAGCAATACTTGAAACCATTTAACTGTGTGCAAACAAATTGAATTATTAGTATTACATTGTAATGTTCAGAATAGTTTCACGGCGTGCAAATAAATTGTGTTGAATAGAATTATTTGTATTAGATAGCAATAGTTGAAACCATTTAACTGTGTGCAAACAAATTGAATTATTAGTATTACATTGTAATGTTCAGAATAGTTTCACGGCGTGCAAATAAATTATTTGTGTTGAATAGAATTATTAGTATTAGATAGCAATACTTGAAACCATTTAACTGTGTGCAAACAAATTGAATTATTAGTATTACATTGTAATGTTCAGAATAGTTTCACGGCGTGCAAATAAATTATTTGTGTTGAATAGAATTATTTGTATTAGATAGCAATAGTTGAAACCATTTAACTGTGTGCAAACAAATTGAATTATTAGTATTACATTGTAATGTTCAGAATAGTTTCACGGCGTGCAAATAAATTATTTGTGTTGAATAGAATTATTTGTATTAGATAGCAATAGTTGAAACCATTTAACTGTGTGCAAACAAATTGAATTATTAGTATTACATTGTAATGTTCAGAATAGTTTCACGGCGTGCAAATAAATTATTTGTGTTGAATAGAATTATTAGTATTAGATAGCAATAGTTGAAACCATTTAACTGTGTGCAAACAATAGCAAAACTTAAGTGTGAGCAAACAGATAAGCGCTAGCTTTTTAAATATGGAATTAGCTTAAAACTGTTCGATTCCAAATCAAATCCTTGGATTGTCCACTTTTTGATGACTGATGGCAAATTGAAATGATATGATTTCATAGCAATTAAAGTTGCAATTAAAGTTGCTAGGGTTTTATGGCCTATCAACCTTTGTAGGTTATTTAATGCCAAATCTATTTTTATTCGAATAATCAGATCTATTTCAAACAATTCAGTTTAGCATAAGTATACAGTCAAAACATTTCTATTTCAAGCTATTTGGTTTAGTCAAACAGTTCTAATTCAAGTAATTCAGTTTTGTGTAAGTAAAAATTTTGTTAAATGTCAAAACAGTTCTATATTAAACAATTCAGTTCAGTCTAAGTACAGTTTCATTGTCAAAAACATTTCCATTTAAAACAATTCAGTTTAGTATAAGCATACTGTTTAAATATAAGTAAACAGTTTAATTGTCAAAATATTTCTATTTCAAGCTATTCAGTTTAGTGAAACTGTTCTATTTCAAACAATTCAGATTAGCATAAGTACACTGTTTAAATGTAAGTAAACAGTTTAATTGTCAAAAACGTTTCTATTTCAAGCTATTTTATTTAGTGAAACAGTTCTATTTCAAACAATTCAGTTTAGCATAAGTACACTGTTTAAATGTAAATAAACAGTTTAATTGTCAAAAACATTTCTATTTCAAGTTATTCCATTTAGTGAAACAGTTCTATTTCAAACAATTCAGTTTAGCATAATTAAGCAGTTTAGTTCTATTTCACCCATGGATAGGGCCCTATCAGGTGTACCACTCCAGGCTAGAGTGATTGCAGTGAAGGGGTACTCCGCATTCCCCAAAGTTCTAGCAACACTGGAACCTCATCATTATATTGCATATTGTCATATAAGGACTCTCTTTGCAGGGGTCTTACCCCTTGGCAGGAAAGCAGTCGGTGTATTCTACAGCCCCAACCGACTGGTCAATTTGAGCAAGCAATTGATTCATATTAGATAGAACTGTTAGTGTGTTGTGGTCTTCAGATAAGACCGGTGGAAGAACAACTCAAACAACGGGTGATAGGTAAACGTTATAGTATTAGCAGAAAAAGGAACTCATACAAAGGAAGTACTAGCCGTGCTCGGCTTGCAGTCCGTCTGTCAAATGTCTCGTAAGGAACGAGAAGTTGTCTTCCCCGAGCGAGCTAAGCTTGGAGAATATGTTTAAATTGGACGAGTCCAGCTTTGGGGTATGGTGGGATACGTCCCCATAACATAGTATTAGATAGCAATTGTGGAAATCATTTAACTGTGTGGATTGAAATGAGCTTTGGTTCGTTTAAAAATGTTACCTTCAAACTGTTTTCAAATAATACATTTTTGATAAATGTATTAAGAGGATTGTGTCTGAATTACCGAAAAGAGTTGAAATGCCTTAAAACCAACCAACCAACCAACCCTATTTCTTTGAACTTATATTACCCCCATCGGCTAGGGCTGTAAAGTACATCGAATGCATTTAGGTAGAACAAGTGTCCGGGAAATGACACGAAGACATCTGATAGTAAGAATCTTGTCCTGGTTCTTAGGAAATACGTAGAAGGTTCCTATCGCTCTTGGGATTTGTACACAACTTGCTAACTAGTAGATGGTCTGCAACAAAAAAAAAAAGAAAAAAAAAAGAAAACCAGTTTTCATTAAATGGAAATGGAATCATGTCGTCTTTTCTAGGGCGACAATTTTATCGTTCCATCCGGTAGATGGCTCCTATCGCTCTTGGGATTTGTACATATATATATATATATATATATATATATATATATATATATAGAATTAACTTAAATCGCTAGTCGAAAAATCTTCTACTAAAGTTTCACCTTAACGGATCATCAGGAAGTTTACCCTCGACTATTCTAAGGAGAAATTGCTTTGCTTTATTCACCAAAAACCCCCACCTATCCTAGAATTTGTATGCAAATTCTACGATAGGTGGGGGCTTTTGGTGAATAAAGCAAAGCAATTTCTCCTTAGAATAGTCGAGGGTAAACTTCCTGATGATCCGTTAAGGTGAAACTTTAGTAGAAGATTTTCGACTCGCGATTTAAGTTAATTCTATAATTGGCTCCATTGTTTTATGTTGAGCACTTTAGTAATAGTAGCATTGCAGCATTCGCGGAGGGTTTTTTGGTTTTCTTTTGGCCACTGACTAAGTACCCCTTGATTTTTTTCAAGGAGTCGGACGAGGTTGGTCTTTTCTTTCTTTTTTACCCCAAAAAACTTTTTTCTTTTTCCTCTGGACCGTGATTCGAGATATTTTTATCTCTTGTTCCTAGCCAGGGTTTTTTTGTTTTTTTCTGGTACCGTGAATACTGGTAGATATTAGATTAGTAAATATATATATATATATATATATATATATACCCCGTTTTTACTTGAATTTCCGGTGTTTATACTTGAAAAGAACCGGACAAAAAGGTCCTTCGTTGTTTTATTATTTTATTAGTTCCCCGACTGTAATTACCAATGGTGTCTTTGTTTATTATATTATATATATATATATATTTCACAATATCCCACTAGTTTCCCCAACACCTTTCTTATTGCCACATCATCCATCAACCATTACCGACACCATACTTGTTATACGACAGAACCACCAACCGTAAGTACAACTTTCTCCACATTATCACATTATGTTCACCAACAAGTATTGCCAGTAAATGAGAGCATTATTTTTAGCATTGTCAATAATTATAAGCACTATTTTTTCCACATTACAGCATTATGGGCACCTACCAATATTATCAGAGACCATTATGATCTTAATTATTACATTTATTATTATCATTATTATAGCAAAAGCTACCCAAAATTTAACACCGTTTTTTATTACCCGCCTGTAAATACAAAACCACAAAACGTTTGACAAAAACAATTATTATTTTAGAAAACCACAAAAAACGTGATGATGATTTTAATTTTAATCCCTATCATGATCACTCAATAAAGTTCACCATAAAACAGATATATGATATTCACATCAAATAAACCTTTAACGATCAGAGAGTTGGGTAGTATCAAGAGAAAAAGAAATTCTGATTGTAACAATTCTTTGGCCATCCTTCCCTGCTCTTCCTTTGCCTCACCTCTCCCCAACAACAGACGGCGGAAATATATGTATATATATGTAAAGATGCATGTCACTACATGTGCAAATATACGTATCGGTGCTTACGCGAGTATTTAAACGTACACAAACTTAGGAACAAATATACACAGCCAAAATCCCCCTTTAAACAGTCTTTTTTGAAGACCTTTCACTGCCTGACGAATGTGTAAAGCGTGAAACCAAGAATCATAGATACTACCTTGTAATATATATATATATATATATATATATATATGATGGCAGCATTTCTTCATTAATACAAATTTCGTTGAACATAATAGACATTTTCTGTCTACATATTTTCTTGTTGATCCTTTCATATTGCCGTATTGATTTTATAGAATTCGACGGGAAATGTTTGATATATTTTCCATAATTGTTCATTTCCCAAGTACTTTCTGCCCGACTTTGAGCCATCATCGAGAGAGAACGTATTACAAAAGTGATGTAACTTTTGTATGTACATTACTACTTTGTAAAAAGAAGAGCATCTGGGCTGTTGCAATGTGTAGCGTTTACTTTTAAAATTGTTTCATAAATAGTGTCAGAAGCTAAAGACATTTAAGTACATTAGAACTGGTTTGAAAATTAATTATATATATATATATAGCTCTTGACATATACGGTGGCGCTAGTGGTGTAATAGTTGGGGTTGTAATAACACGGAGACTCGATTTCAAATCATGGACAAGGCTGCTTGCAATTCACATAGCGCTAATATCCTTATTAAACTTCGCTTGAATTGACCTTGAGTCACATTTTCCTCGTTCGGGCTTGTTGTACATATATATATATATATATATATATATATATATATATATATATATATATATAATCAGCACTTCTTTTCTTTTATAAAAAGTTAATTTTCCTAATAAAAAAACTACGATATCAGGATCCAATTATTTCTTGAAGAAGATTATGCAGTCAACACGGATATCATTTAGGATTATTCAGTACCAAACTTTACAGAAGTGAAGTAACTAAAAATATGAACAAAGCATACCATTATAGATATTCCTGCAACTTTATTTTTAGAGTTTTGATGAAGTATTGAATCTTCTTTGTTTTCTCTGTTTCGAAAACAATTCGAAAGTTCAAAAAATATTCCCGCACTGGAAAATATTTATTTTGCTTATAAATATAAATCTTAGGAGAATTTAAATCGTTAAAACATTTTGGAAAAGCGATACTCATTCTTTCAAAAAATCTGTCCTAGAATGTAAGATGAAAAAAATTATTAAAACTAAAACATTTTGAATTTGTAAAACTTTCAAATTACGTCATGCACGTGTGTGTCTGTGTGTGTTTATATATATATATATATATATATATATATATATATATATATATACTTATATATATATGACTTTCGCAAGATGTTAGACTCGTCACTCTGACTTTTACAAAGTTGAGCGATTTTCAAGGTGATGCTGTCGATTGTGCAACTACCCCCTCAAAAGTCACAATAATGAGTCTAACAACTTGCGAAAGCTTTAATTTTTCAACCTACCGTTTCGCTGGCGAAATATTAAGTACTTAAATCTTTTAGCAAAAACTGCATAAGTCATTTGCTTCCAATTGTTGCCATAATTATACACACACACACACACACACACACACACACACACATATATATATATATATATATATATCGTGTCCAGATATCTTCTTAGCTTGGTATTTAATTTTAGAACTCAATTCCATTTTTCGAGGACTTAGAATTGACGAAAACGTGCCAAATAGGATTTATTTGTTTACCGGACAGATAATATCGTATTACAACGGCGTTGCTCAGTCGGCTGGGGCTTTAGAATACACCGACTGCTTCTCTACAAAGAGGTAAGATCTCCCAACGAGTGTCCTGATTATGACACTAAACATATGACACTAACAATCTGAGGCTCCGGTAATGCTGGAGCTTTGGGGAAACTGGAGTACCCCTTCATTGCCATCACTCCCAGGTTCACTCGGACTCAGAGTAATAGCACCTGATAGGGTCCTATCTATGGGTCAAATAGAACTAAAATGCGAACTTGTGCTAAACTGAATTACTTTGAAATAGAACTGTTTTGATATCTAAACTACTTACATACACTAAACTGAATTGTTTGAAATAGAACTGTTTTTGACATTGAAACTGTGTACTTATGGTTAACTGAATTGTTTGAAATAGAACTGTTTAATTGTATAAAAATGGATTTGGCATTAAATAATCTACAAAGGCTGATATGCCATACAACCCAAACAAACAAATTAGAATATAAATTATGTGTCTGTAACCGAGCCGTTGTCACAATTTCCTCAGTTATTTATGCTGTATTCCCAATGATTTTTCAATTATCAGGACATAACCTTAAGTAACATTTTATTTATTAACAATGTCTCGATTAAAGTCGAGCTGAGTTACATTCACCTCCAACACAGCCCATTCTAATAATGTGTTTCAAATCCTACAATGTGCGTTATATGTTACTAAGAAATACAGATTTAAATTTTACTGAGCTTTTTACTTAGATTTTTGGCACAAGGACTCATGAATGGAGCACTCAGTGAGATTCAAACTCACTCATAAAAGTTTGCTACTCTAGTTTGCTAACCATTACACCACTGGAGGCGCTCTACAGGTGTACATATAGAATGAATAATTTGCTTACTGGTTTTAACAAAACCAAGTTTGATAAGCAATTACTTATATTGTTTTATTCTGAAATGTGTCAAAAGCAATCCTACATATAATCTTACATAGAAATCAATTAAAATAGAATTGATATAAGTGTAAACTTTTTATATACAATCTTGATTAGTTCCGTTAGTCTTTCAACTGAATATAATATTTCATTACTTTAAAATCTAAATACTTGCGCCTGGTGATGGTCGCATATCTTTGCTAGTCTCTCTAACAGTGCGTTTCAATGAAGGAAATAGATATCTTGGTTTAGTTTAGTTGGGTTGGGTCTTATGGCATATCATCCCCTAATGCTAAATCCTGTTTATATATATATATATATATATATAATATATATATGATATATATATACTACGAGGTGCAAACGATAAGTTTCCAGACTTTTTTCGTATGGGCACTTTTATTGATAGTACACACATGAAACTCTAGTTCCCTTCGAAGTAATCTCCTGAGGCAGCAATGCACTTTTTGTACCGTTCCAACAACTTCTGGAACGCCCCATGGATGTCCTCTTGTGTAAGCAATGACCTTCATCTCAGCCTCTTTCATCTCCTCAATTGTCTCATAACTACAGCCTCTGAGCTTAGGGAATAACCAAAAATCAAAGGGAGCAAGGTCTTGACAATCGGGAGGCTGAAGAACTGTTTTTGATGCCCATCTTGGTCAAATAGTCTGTGACAAGGATGGAGTTATAGACTGGTGTATTGTCCAGGAGGAAATACCACTGACCAGATTTGAAGAGTGCTGGCCTCTTCCCACGGAATCTCTTCCTGAACTCCCTTAAAACCTCAACATAGTAGCCCTAACCGTAACCCTTTTGCCAATCAACTCTGGTGTATTGACTTCCTTACTCCTCCCACACCTCTCATAACATCTCTCACAGACTCCCTGCCTTCCTTGAATCTCGTATGCCACTCAGAAACTGATGGTCGAAAAGCAGTCTGAAGCATTCCATACGTTTCTGTGGCATCTTTTACAGGTTTAAAACAGAATTTTATTGCATATCGTTGTTCTAAAGTGTCTGATTGCATTTTTGAAATTCACCAGCTGTGACAATCAGGATTTAGTTGGGTGTATTCCAATTGCTGCTCTAGCTGTTCATTAGAAGCTGAAATCATAAAAATTGGTCAGTCATCTCATAAGATGTATAGCAAAAACATACTGTATTTTCAAGAGTCTACAACACCTTTAAATGCCAGTATAAAAAGTCTGCAAACTTATTGAATCCATCACGTATTATATTCTCAGTAAGCAATAACGCTATGTCACTATTACATATTTTACATGCCATACGGAAAAAGTCTGGAAACTTATCGTATGCACCTCGTATATATATCTATATAAATAAAAATGTAAATGTTTGTTACTAACCGATAATCTCCAGTTTTATACCACAAATTGGTTAAAAATTTTCAGAGAGTATTTTATTCGAAATCAGGAGTGTTTTTTATATACTTATTATCTAAAAATATTACAATAATTAAAAAAATATTTTTAATAAGTCGTTTTTTCTTCGACAAAAGCCGAACGTGAAAACATAATTTCCGTTTCCAAGAATTTTACATGTGATTCATTTTTCTGCTTTGTCATTTTTCTTTCTTTTTTGGTTGATTTAACAGAGACACTAAACATTAAACCACATTTCGTTGATTCAGTAGAAAGTAAATTTTTTTTTATTCTAACGAATTGTTTACAAAATATATTTTGTGTTTAACTTCAACGAAAGACACCCATTAAAAAGTTTTCTTTCTTAAACCATATTTCGTTGGTTCAGTAGTAACGAATTGTTTACTAAATTCCAACAGATCTGTCACTTCAATTTAAGAGATATCAATTCCCAATTCGATTGGCATTTGCAATCACGATCAAAAAAGCACAGGACAATCTTAGAATTATGTGTCATATATTTACACACTGATTGCTTCTCACATGGGAAATTATATGTTGCCTGTTCCAGAGTCGGTAATCCAGACAATATCTTTATTTACACAGAAACTGGAACTACCAAAAATATTGTGTATCCACAAGTATTGGAAAATTAAACATATTAGAAACAGGAATTTTCTTTTTTTTTCCCCCATTAAAACAAACTGAGCCACAGCAACGCGTGGCCGGGTACAGCTAGTATATTTTTTTTTCTAGTCATGATAATTCTAATATAACATTAATTCCTCCTTTTAGATATGATATAAGTCTATTTCCTGCCCATGAGGTTAACACAGACTTGGAAAGACGTAGCCCCGGAGGTGGCCATGTCCTCTGTAAGGAATACGCACCTTCAAAATCAAGTGGTCGCGCATATTCACTATGACTAGTTAATTCGGGATGGCTTACATGTGACATGAACCGGTGGCACAATGATAGAGTTTCGGCGTCTGTATACTGTGGTTGTTGGTTCGATCTCCAGTGGTGGAGATCACTGTGAGACCCAACAAGGTCGAAACAGCTATTCAGTGTTCCGTATGTCGCATGTACGTGTTTGCCGGGTTTTCTAGTCATGATAGATACTAATATAGCATTAATTACTCCATTTAAATATTATATATATATGATAAAAATAAGTGGATAAATCAGATACTTGTAAAGGGTTTCGTAATATTTTATTCATTATTTACAGAATTTCTTCAGACTAAACATTTTTTTGAGTTTTTCAACATTTAAGCAACTTTTTTTTTTTCTCAAATGCTTAAATGTAGAAAATCTTAAAAAAAAGGCTTTGTCTGAAGAAGTTCTGTGAATAAAGAGTGAAATATTGCCATTAAACTTGTTGTAAGAGTGTTTGATTTATCCACTTTTCCAATTATTTGTATCATCTCGTCCGTCAGTTTCACAAAAAACTACTATATATATATATATATATATATATATATATATATATATATATATATATATATATATATATATATATATATATATATATATATATATATATATATATATATATATATATATATATATATATATATATATATATATATATATATATATATATATATATATATATATATATATATATATATATATATATATATATATATATATATATATATATATATATATATATATATATATATATATTTGTAAAAACGAACGTGCCCGTGGTTATCGTCGTGAAAATGGACTCGGCGACACGAGTTCAAACCCTGGACGAGACTGATTGCATTTTACATAGCACTAATACCCTTGGGAAAGGTATAAATCCAATTATTCTCCCTCTACCTATGGGTAAATAGTAGTGCAGGCTAGGTTCTTCAGCCTTAGTGAGGCAACTAGTCTAGGAGAAGGAAAAATCTGAATTCAAACCTGTTAAACTCCACTTAAAAATTGACCTAGTGTCACATCCTGCCCGATTGGAGGGGTTGGTAAATATATATAATTTGTAAACACATTTTGTAGATAACATTTTTAAACAACCCTGTGCTCGTTTTTTTTTTTCTTGGCACACAGTTAAATATTCTCAAACATTGCTATATAGTAGTAACAATTTAACATCAGTGATTTGTTGGCAAACATTTAAGTCGATATACATATATGATTTGTAAGTGAATAGTTTGTAAGTAATTTCATTTTAAAATGAGTAAGAACTAATTTGTTTGTACTCTAGTATTGCTATTGTTTCTACCCTCTTAAATGGTTTCAAGTATTCCAATCTAACACTAATAATTCTATTCGATGTTTATTTCTTTGCACGCTGTGGAGTGGTTAAAAGTACTGTTATGTGATTCCAAAAATTACATCTAGACACAAAATTAAAGAGTTTCAAGTATTGCTAGTAAATACTAATCATTTTATTCCACATAACTCATTTGTTTGCACACAGCTAAATGGTTCCAAGCATTGCTATGTATCACCAACAATTCAATTAGATTGGTTTGTTGGGTTTTATGGCATATCGACCTTTGTAGGTTATTTAACGCCAAATCTATTTTTATGTAAATAATCAGTTCTATTTAAAACAATTCAGTTTAGCATGAGTACACAGTTTAATTGTCAAAAACATTTCAATTTCAAACTATTCAGTTTATTCAAGTAGTTGTATATAACAATTCAGTTTAGTATAAGCACATTTTCAATGTCAAAAACTATAATTTCAAATAATTCAGTTTAGCATAAGCACACAGTTTAAATGTAAGTACGGTTTAATAGTCAAAAACATTTCTATTTCAAGCTATTCAGTTTAATCAAACAATTCAGTTTAGCATAAGTATGCTGTTAGTTCTATTTAGCCTATAGGTAGGGCCCCATCAGATGCTACCACGCCGGGCCAGAGTGGACCTGGGAGCAATGGCAATGAAGGGGTGCTCCGTATTCCCCAAAGCCCCAGCATTACTGGGACCTCACCATCAGACTGTTTAGTATCATATCCAGGACACTCATTGGGGGGGGTCCCTCTGCAGAGAAGCAGTCGGTGTATTCTACAGCCCCAGCTGACTGGGCAACAATTCAATTAGACATCAGTCATTTGTTCAAACACGGTTAAAAGAGTTCCATTTCTAAGAATTCAATTTAGCATAATTCATTTATTTGTACCCTACATTTTGGTGTAGTAGCTATCGAAAAGGGAGCCTTCGGGTCACCCTCGACTACGGTCGCCAACTTAACTTACTATTTGTACACAGTTTAAATAGCAAACAGTTCTGTTTTACCCCGTAGATAGGACCCAATCAAGTGCTACCTCTTCGGGTCAGAGTGAGCCTGGGAGCAATGGCAATGAAGGAGTATTCCATAATCCCTAAAACAGGAACCTCAGCATTAGGTAGTTTCATGTCATATCCAAGTCACTTGTTTTTTTGGTGGGGTGGGGGTCTTACTACTCTGCAAAGCTGCAGTTGGTGTATTTTACGGACTGCGCTAGAATTATTTTGTGATTTTTCTGTAAATTCTAGACGCTTCATTGAGTCTACGTGAGCTTGAAAATTCAAAGTTAAAAATATTATTTAATTCACGATAAAAAAAATAAAAAATTATGTATAATTTGATTATCCTGTCGTATGGTTACGAATCACAAAATTAAAGAACATGTCTTGTTTTCTCATGTTTTGATATCAGGTTAATTATAGGCTTAAAAATAAGCTTTTTCACTAGGAATTTCTCTGCTGTTTGTTAAAACTGTCTTATACTTCCCAGTGATCTTGACACAAGAGATTACGTGTTAACGTAATAACAGTAAGAAAACCCCACCAAAAAACAGATATATCAGCTTGATTAGTTGATATATATGAGACAACGATATTTTACTGGAATGTGAACGACTTTTTGAAAAGACCAATTGAAAAGTTATCAAGCTCACCCATTTTAGAAACACGGCGGTTTACTGACTTGAAGGCGCCTCGGGTGACGTAATGGTTTGCAAGCTTGACCAGCTAACTTTCACGAATAAGTTCTATTTTCATTGGGTGCCCTATTCATACGGTCTTGAGCCACATCTAAGCAAAAAGCTTGGTAAATTACTTTGGGCACCTCAGTTGGTGTATTGGTTTGCAAGCTAGACTAGCAAACCTTCACGAGTGAATTCGAATCTTATTGGGTGTTCTGTTTATATGGCCTTGTGTCCACATCTAAACAAAAAGCTTAGTAAATTAATTTGGGTACATCGGTTGGTGTAATGGCCAGCAAGCTAGACGGGCTAACCTTTACGAGTGGGTTCTAGTCTCACTGGATGCTCCATTCATACGGCCTTGAGCCACATCTAAACAAATCCTTGTAAATTACTACTTTAAAGACTTGATCTGTTTCTAAATATAAACCCAGTCGGGTATGCAGAAAACCTATTCTCGTGAATTAACGGTGAACGGAACAAAGAGAGATACGCGGAAATACTTAATGTAACGTTTTCGTATAGAAGGACCCACTGCAATCGACGCACTCTTTACATAAAGTAACTTCATAAGCATCTGCATTTTACACAAGTACTTTTGTTTCTAAGTATATAACTATAACACCCCACACACACACCAAAAAAAAAAAAAAAGACTTCATCCGCTGCTAACCTCATTAACAGCGCACGCAACAACATATTTGGGATTTACCTTTTTTCTCTCAGTACACATACTTCTAAAATCATTTACTAACCCTAGTCATATTCCACTTTTCCTATGAAAAAGTAAAAATCCCGGGAATGACACTAAACTGCATAAGTTGGTGAGGCTACGGCTCTGGAATACAGCGGAGTGTTAAGTCAACCCTTCATTTTTGAATTTCTGGACAAGGCTGTTTGCTATTCGCTTCAGGCTAATATTTTTTAGGAAAGGAATGACTATAACTCTCCGCCCTTGCTAAGGTTAAATAATGGACCAGACAGGGTTATTTAGCCTAGGTTAGTTAAAAATGGTAGCCCAGTGGGCTGTAGATGAGAAAGACACCTCCCACCAGCGTCCTGTATATGATCCTAAACCATCTGATGCTGAGGCTCCAGTCTTGAAACTCTTGGTAATGTAAAGTACTCCTTCATCGCCATGACTCCCAGGTTCACTCTGATCAGAAGTTGGAGTACCTGTAAGGTTCCTATCTTTGAGTCAAGTAGAATTGTTTAATCATTAATTATATTTGATTTAGTTTGGGTAGGTTTAATGGCATATCAACCTAATTAGTGCTAATTCCTCTTTATACATATGTATTAAATATATGATTTGTAAATTCATTCGGGTGATAATTTTTTAAACGAGCCTGAGGTCATTTTTTTGCGCACAATTATATGGCTTCAAGTATTGTTATATAAGTCAAAATTTAACATCAGTCATTTACTAGCACACATAGTTTGTAGGCAATTTCATTTTTGAATGCGTTAAAACGAATTTGTTTGCACACTAGTATTGTTATTGTTTCTACACAGTTAAATGGTCGCAATTATTGCAATCGAACATTTATAATTCTATTCAATGTTAATTATTTGTTGGCACACAGTGAAATAGTCACAATTATTAATATTCAACATTCATTCTATTGAGCACTATTCATTCACTTGAACACATTCAAATGGTTCCAATTATCGTGATGTAAAACCAAAAATTCAATTTTGGCATACAGTTAAATGGTTTCAAGTATGGTTATTTAACACTAATAATTCAATATTACTAATTTGTTTGCACACAGTTAAATGGTTCCAATTGCTGCTATGTATCACAAACAATTCAATTAAATATTACTCATTTGTTTACACACAGTTAAATTTCTATTTCTAACGATTCAATTTAAGATATGCTATTTGCTTACACACAGTTTAAATGCCCAGTCGGCTGGGCCTGTAGAATACACCTACGGCTTCTCTGCAGAGAGGTAAGACCCCACCCAACGAGTGCCCTGGATATGACACTAAACAATCTGATGGTGAGGTTCCAGCAATGCTGGAGCTTTGGGGAATGCGGAGTACCCCTTCATTACCATCGCTCCCAGGTCCACTCTGGCCCGGAGTGGTGGCACCTGGTAAGGGTCCTATCTATGGGTTCAATAGAACTAAACCGTGCTTCTTTCACTATGCTGATTTTTGCATTTTAACTGCGTATTTATGCTAAACTGAATTGTGTAAAATAGAACTGTTTTGACATTGGGACTGCGTACTAGTGCTGAACTGAATTGCCCGAAATAGAACTGTTTTTGACGTCTAAACTGTGTACTTATTCTGAACTGAATTATCTGAAATAAATCTGTTTGACATTTAACTCTGTGTATTGCTCAGTCAGCTGGGGCTGTAGAATACACTGACTGCACCTCTGCAGAGGGGAAAGACCCCCCCCCTAACGAGTGTCCTGTATATGACACTAAACAATCTGATGGTGAGGTTCCAGCAGTGCTAGAGCTTTGGGGAATGCGGAGTACCCCTTCATTGCCATCTCTCCCAGGTCCACTCTGGCCCGGAGTGGTAGCACCTGAAAAGACCCTATCTATGGGTTAAATAGAACTAACAGTATACTTATGCTAAACTGAATTGTTTGAGTAAACTGAATAGCTTGAAATAGAAATGTTTTTGACAATTAAACCGTACTTACATTTAAACTGCGTGCTTATGCTTAACTGAATTATTTCAAATAGAAATGTTTTTCGACATTAAAACTGTATTTAAACTTAACTGAATTGTTACATATAACTGCTTGAATAGTTTGAAATTGAAATGTTTTTGACAATTAAACTGTGTACTTATGTTAAACCGAATTGTTTTAAATAGAACAGATTATTAACATAAAAATTGATTTGGCGTTAAATAACCTACAAAAATTGATATGCCATAAAACCAAACCAAACCAAACCAAACTAAACCAAACCAAACCCAGTTTGACCCATAGAAATGAACAATTAAGGAAGCATTAATTTTTGAAAAAATTGCTTCGTATTGTACACACTTATTCCAGTGAATTTTCCATTGGTCGTGGCACCTCTAAAGCCCCTTTTTTATTATGGAGAAAGCTGTACCACCGGATTTGTGTTATTGCTCTCATATCCTTAAATTTCTCTTCCTTGAGATGAACTTTCAATTTAGGAAAGAAAAAAAAGGGTCACTGGGCTAGATTTAGCCAGCATGAAAGGAGCCCCACTAGCATAAACTTGTGTTTCGCAAAAATAAATAAATAAGTATAGAGCATTTCCTCTAGGTTTCACTCTTGAATAAATTATTTCGAAAAATTAATCAAGATTTTTCTAGTTTTATAAGAAGTAGATGGAAGTTTTTTAAACGACCCTCGTCGTTGGGGACATCTTTTATTTAAATTTTGAATTTTGAAATTTTAAATTCGAGAAAATAAAGAATCAATTTCGACACTTTTTCATTTCACCTCGTAAAAAAATTTCAACGAACGAGGGTTGGAATAATGTCAGTCAGCTTGGAATTCATTTATAAGCGAAATGAGATGTTTGCAGCGATATCCATGACCAGGTTAATTCCTTGTCTACAACATAGAAACTCTCTGAAGATGGCCAATGAAGGTCCAAAAGCACTCTGCACAATTTCGATGAATTCCTACACCAACTCCAACCTAAAACTAAAACACGCCAGGAAACTTGAAAGGATCCAAATAAATTATATTGACTAAACGAGCCTGTATATATATATATATATATATATATATATATATATATATATATATATATTATTCAGTCCAGTTAAACCGGAGTCGGGAATGATTCTTTCAAGACAAAAAAATCATTCAACTATGAACATTTAAATTTTCCTGGTAAAGAGCTCAATGTAACAGACATTACAGAGCAATAATCCCTTTGAGAAAAACAAAAGAATCGGTCTTATTAGGATTATAAATTTATTTCCATCCTGTTACGGGTCTTGACATGAATCAATAACACTAAAAATAAGAGGACTTCTTCAGATCTAATGGTAAATATATACATATTAAATCAACAGTTTCCCTTACAAAGAAGTGTTAATTTTTTGTGCAAGAATCGGCTTCACTTGCTGTAATTTCTATTGTAAGTCAGAAGTGAAGAATGAATGTTCTCTACATTCACTACATTCTCTCCCACATGATAACAAACTCACACAAAGATCTTTTTCCTCCACATAATATAACGGCAAAGTTTAGGCCCTAGAAAAGGCTATATTAAATGTATGAATTATTATTTTTTGGGATGAATATTTGTTGTATATTGACCTTCGACCCGGCCAAACATGCCATTCCAAAGTGATGCATCGGAAGGAAGTGACACATTCTGATGGCAGTTATGAGAAGAAATCGCTTAGGCGGGCTTGGCTGAAAAAATGGGACAAGGTAAAATCCCATGGTAGACTGATTCACCGGAAGAGAGTGACCTGTGAACTACATGACAGTTATTTCCGCTTGATGACGATCAAACATGCCATTCCAAAGATTAAGTAGGTGATTGAACAATTATGTAACTCGGTGAAGACAGGAAGTCAGTTAGTTGGGGACCAGAGAAGTAAGAGACAAGATGTGGTAGGGAAAGCCACCACCCGGCAAAAGAGGCCTTTGCGACTCCCGATTGAGTTGGAGATCAGATGAGTTAGAGACAAGATGTGGTAGAGAAAGCCATCATCCAGCAGAGAGTTGGGCCCCCGGAGAACGAGAACGACACACGGCGATGCCCGGAGGGGCTGGGGAGGTCAATATGTTGCAGTCTTTGTTCAATTTCCAACTCCATAGTAAAACCTTGAGTAACCTTTTCGAACCCTTTCAATAAAGTGAGAGGTACATATTTTTCTAAGAACTGTGTCGCTCGTCATTATTCATTGCGTCAATATGTATTCAGCATGCATATGTGTATATATGTATATGTATTATTGTTATGTTTTGACCTTCGACCTGGCCAAAAATGCCATTCAAGGTGATGCACCGAAAGGAAGTTACACATTCTAATGGCAGTTATGAGAGGAAATCGCGTGGGCGGAAATTGGCTGATGAAATGGGACGAGGTAAAAAAAAATCCCATGATACTCTGATAGACTGATGCACCGGAAGAGAGTGACCTCTTAACTGCATGACAGTTATTTCCGCTTGATGACGATTAAAAATTAGATTTCAAAGATCGAGTGGGCGTCGAACGATTAAATAACTCAGTTGAGTTCGACGAGCCAGTTGAATTGAGTTCCGGTTCCAGTTGAGTTCGACGCCCAGGGGGCGAGTGGAGTTACCAGTAGAGTTGCAGCCAGTTGGAGATGAGTTGTGGTAGGAAAAGCCACATCAGGCCGAAGGGGCCTTTGGGCCCTGATGAGTTGATGTCCGGAGAAGATGCTGATAAGATGCATCCAGCAGAGTGGGCCCTAGGCCTCCGGTTGAGCATCAAAAGAACGAGAAAGGCACAAGTTTGGGGTCAAAATATTTCAGTTATGTTCGGTCTCCAGCTCCCTCTCACACGCAAACCCTGAACGACCCTTTCGAAACCTTGCAATAAAGTGAGAGGTAATATTTTGTTAAAGAAGTCTTCCAGCGTCGTTTATTACAGCGTCTGTCATTATCATTGCGTCTTTATTATAGTGTCGTTATGATGCTGCATGAACATGTAGATGACGATATAACATTATGTGTTTGTATAGTTAATCATGGTCATGGCTATATAACATATTGAAAAATAGTTATTCTCAACTATCTTTTCAAAGAAGAAACTTGGCAACTTTTCAACGAATTTCAAGAAATAAATTTTGTTATACAATCACTTACACATTTATCTAACATATATATATATATATATATATATATATATATATATATATATATATATATATATATATATTGTATATCGATGTTTACAGTATCTACAGAGAAGAAGTATAACACTATATATATATATATATATATATATATATATATATATATATATATATTGTGTTATATTGCTTCTCTGTAGATACTGTAAACATTGTGTAACAATATATATATTGTGTATCAATGTTTACAGTATCTACAGAGAAGCAGTATAACACAATATATATATATATATATATATTGTGTTATACTTCTTCTCTGTAGATACTGTAAACATTGATATACAATATATATATATATATATATATATATTGTGTTATACTGCTTCTCTGTAGATACTGTAAACATTGATACACAATATATATATATATATATATATATATATATATATATATATATATATATATATATTGTGTATCAATGTTTACAGTATCTACAGAGAAGCAGTATAATACAAAAATGAAAACTAAATTCGAGCTGAGATAAAACAACTACCGAGATCGAAGCTGTATTTACCAAGATAGAAATAAACAATGAATGCAGCATTTATTTTCTTCAAGATAGTCTTACACTTATTCCAGCGAATTTTCCATTGGTCGAAGTACCTACGAACTTTTTTAGGTTGTCTAATGCCATAGTCAGTATTTTTTAAGTAATTATATAGTGTCAACTAACCAATAATAATCATTTGTTTGCCGTCAAAGTTCCAAGAAGTAATTCTTAGTTGAAATAATTTGGATTCATCGTTACTTAGAACCATTTAACTGAGTGCTAACGAATGAGAATGATGAATAGAATTATTATTGTTGAATAGGAATACTTAAAAATCTTCAACTGTGTGCCAAAGTTGAATTATTGGTACTACATAGCAATACTTAGAAACATTTGATTGTAGAAAAATGAGTGAATAGTGTTGAATAGAATTATTAGTGTTAAATAGCAATACTTGAAACACTTTCACTGTGTGCCGAAGTTGAATTATTGGTATTAAGCAATATTTAGAACCATTTGATTTTGTTCAAATGATTGAAAAGAATAAGAAAGTAAGTAAATTTGGCGACCGTAGTCGAGGGTGACCCGAAGGCTCCCTTTTTGAGAGCTACTACATCAAGGTGTGAGGAGGGTGCTACTCCTTTCCCAGCATTGACTAACTTTACCCTTGATCTGTACCTTATACAGCGGAGTGTTAAACGAGGTAGCATCAAGTACCATTTTTTGAGTCTTTGGTATCATATTTAGCAACCCCTCCGCTCGGACAGGATATGACACAAGGTCAATTTTTAAGCGGAGTTTAACAGGTTTTCCTTCTCCTAGACTAGTTGCTTCAGCATGGCTGAAGAACTCAGTCTGTCCTACTATTTACCCTTAGATGGAAGTAGAATAATTGCATTCATACCTTTCCCAAGGGTATTAGTGCTATGTGAAATGCAATCAGTATCGTCCAGGATTTGAACTCGTATCGCCGTGTCCATTTCCTACGACGATAACCATTACACCACGGTTTTTGGTATAACTCAACCTGGGATTGAAGCCAGGTCTCCCAGGCCATTGGTGAACACTCTAACCATTGATTAGCATTGGATAGCAATACTTGTAACCACTTCACTGTGTGTAAAGAATTGATTAATATTGAATAGAATTATTAGTGTTAGATATTAATAATTGAAACCATTTAACTCTGTAGAAACAATGGCAATACTTGTGTGCAAATAAATTAGTTCTAACGTATTTAAAAATGAAATGACCAACAAACTATTCAGTTACAAAAATATATTTGCATAAATATCTAAAATGTGCGGAAACAAATCACCGATGCCAAAAAAATTTCAACGGGCGAGGGTTGAAGTAATGTCTGTCAGCTCAGAATTCATTTATTACCGAAATGAGATGTTTGCAACTATATCCATGATCAGGGTAATTCCATGTCTACAACATAAAAACTCTCTCTTGGTATTTTTTCATCACACCTCATAAAGGTATACAACTTGATATGAATCCCACGCCCAGTTTTGGCTAATTATTAGGGCAGACTAAAATCTTTAACTTTGGAATGGTAATCGTTCTTGGAGAAGAGAAATTCGTAATTCGAATCATTCCAAAACAACCTTGAATCGCATCCTGCTCGTGCTAGAAGACCTGAGTAAATACAGTGTATTTTACAATTTTTGAAACAAAATAATCGCGTACAAATCAAGGAAAACAAATAGTCTAGAAACTTATTGAAGGCGCTATAAGTTTCCAGACTTTTTTCTTTTCTTTTTTAATTTTTAGCCACGTCTAGGAAAATGTTTTTTTTTAATTTCATCATACAACGTGTGAAAACACGTGCGATACTCTGTCCTCATCAGCCGACAACCAGGGTGATAACACAGTTTCGGTAGCTCAAGGCGGTACAGCCACTCCTGGCACTACCAAGCAGCTTTTGCCAACGGACAGGGTATTTAAAAGAAATATATATCTATATGTACACCAGATAAACTAAAAGCAGACATTACATTGGACGTTCGTTCATCCTCATTTTAGTGCAGTTTGTGATTTAAAAACGCGTTTACTTTCGGCCGTTCATGTCAGAGCAACCGTTTCTTGATTTTGCCTAATCACACGGTGGTTCCGCGTGTATATCATTCATGTTGAAATCCTTTCTATATCCGTCATCTATTCGGTTCGTTGTCCTTCAGTTTTATCTTTTTTGTACGTTACTGCACCAAAGCACTCGTCATATTTAATTCTGCTGAAAGATGTTATTTGTTGATCAATGGGGCCCTCAAGATGGGTGGTGAGTAAAAAGAAAGCTCCTGGTCTAAGTTTGTCCAGGTATCTATCTGATTACCCTTGGGCCACTAAATTCTTGGCTTGCAAGGAATGTCTCCAGGACGCTGATGCTCAGCAATGGGCTCCTGAATACTGTGGGGGTAAACCTGATTCATATAGATATTACATGTTTTATATGAAAAATATTTTCAAATGAAAAAATGAAACGAAGAAATGAAAAATTCTTTGGGTTTTTCAACGTTAATAGCGTTTTAACGAGATGGATGTCATTCTTGTATTCATCCATAATCATAAGTTGAATTTTGTTTATAAAACTTTAAAGAATTTTTGTTTTAAATTTTAGTAGCAAATGACTTTTTTGTTGTTAATTTATAATTCTCTTTAAAAATTATAACAAAAAAATAGTTTAAAAATTATCACAAAAAATCTTCTTTAATAATTGTAACAAAAAAATTTAGTTTAAAAATTATTACAAAAATTTGGTTTAAAAATTATTACAAAAGATTTAGTTTAAAAATTGTAACAAAAAATTTAGTTTAAAAATTGTTATAAAAAATTAAATTTAAAAAATTGTAACAAAAATTTAATTTAAATATCATAAATTGAATTTAAAAGTTGCCACAAAAATATCAAAATATTATTACAAAAATACTGAAAGTATAATTTAGTATTCATTAATAAAAAAAGAACAAATATAAATATGAGATATTGTTGCAATAAAAATCTAATTTAACTAAATAAGGAGATAACGTGAAAAAAATGTCTTTCTTCGATAGTATCAATTAGAAATAATACTAAATTCAAAATTATTTGTCATATTTACCCAACCCCTCCACTCGGGCAGGATATGACACCGGGTCAATTTTTTTTTAAGCGGAGTTTAACAGGTTTGAATTCAGAGTTTTCCTTCTCCTAGACTAGTTGCCCCAGCAAGACTGAAGAACCCAATCTGTCCAACTATTTACCCATAGCTGGAGGGAGAATAATTGGATTCATACCTTTCCTAAGGGTATTAGTGCTATGTAAAATGCAATCAGTCTCGTCCAGGATTTGAACTCGTGTCGCCGTGTCCATTTCCTACGAGATAACCATTACACCACGGGTACCTCCTAATTCAAAATTATTTATGTTGTTTATGATATACGAGTATATTCTTCAAATGTCCGTTGTTCAAGTGAAGGCACTGTTGAACACGGCATTCAAAGTTGTTGATAGGGGTATCCTTGTGGTATAATGGCACATATTTACCAACCTCTCCGCTCGGGCAGGATATGACACAAGGTCAATTTTTAAGCGGAGTTTAACAGGTTTGAATTCAGAGTTTTCCTTCTCCTAGACTAGTTGCCTCACCAAGGCTGAAGAACCCAGTCTGCCCTACTATTTATCCATAGCTGGAGGGAGAATAATTGGATTCATACCTTTCCCAAGGGTATTAGTGCTATGTGAAATGCAATCGGTATTGTCCAGAATTTGAACTCGTGTCGCCGTGTCCATTTCCTACGACGATAACTATTACACCACAGTGTAATGGTAAGAGCGCTGGTCTTGTAGCAAGCGAGTTCGAACTCCAGTCGCACTATTACGTTCACTTTCGGACAAATACCCTTGGGAAAGGTATGAACCCCTTATCTTCCCAGCTATGGGTTAAATAGCATCACTACTGTTATTTTAGAAGGATAGCCTTGGCATTAAATAACCCGCGAAGGTTGATATACCATTAAACAAAGAAACCAAACAAACCTAAACTAAAATTGTAGATAACGCGAGCACATTCCACTTGGATCTTCTAGTTAATGGCTGGTGAGGAACCTGTTACCCTATGTCTGAGAATTAATTTTTATTTATTGCGGACTTTTTGTCCTCATCTTGGTAGTTTTTGTGTTGTTTCTTCTTTCACTACGTTTCGGCCAAATTTCACCTCTGGCCTTCTTCAGGTGATTTACAAAATGATTCCAACAGACCTGACCGATAAAATGAAACGCAGTTTCTTCCAGGCAGCAGTTGTATCGATACTGCTATATGGATGCACTACATGGACGCTAACTAAACAGCTGGAGAAGAAGCTAGACGGCAACTACACAAGAATGTTGAGAGCAATATTGAACAAGTCCTGGCGACCACACCCCAACTATACGGCCACTTCCCTCCCATCACGAAAACTATACAAGTTAGACGAACCAGACATGCAGGACACTGCTGGAGAAGCAAGGACGAGCTTGTAAGGGACGTACTCCTATGGACCCCCACATATGGCCAAGCAAAAGCAGGACGACCAGCTCGAACTTACATACAGCAGCTATGTGAAGACACAGGATGTAACCCAGAAGACCTGCCGGAGGCGATGAATGATAGGGAGAAGTAGCGAGAGAGGGTCAGGGATATCCGTGCTGGTGGCACGACATGATGACGATGATGATGATCCAAGTAAAATGAACATATAGGTCACTATTGGAGAAACAATGACGAACTCATCCGCAACGTTCTTTTTTGACTCCAACAAATAGACGCGACAGTTTTGCCCAACCAGCAAAGTCTTGCCAACATTAGTTCTGTGCAGACAATAGATGCCGCCTAGACGACTTACTAGAAGTAATGGATGATAGAGATGGAAAATGAGAGATAGAGAGAGAGAGAGAGAGAGGAAGAAAGAGAGAGAGAGAGAGGATTGAGAAAATGGATATAGAATGGTCATCATTATCTCCTGCGTCAACACGGGTAATGAGTATCAACGAGAGCGTCCCTATTTCGTTGTTATTCTTCTGTATTGATAGGTTGGTTGTTTGGGTTTTATGGCATATCAACCTTTGTAAGTTATCTAATGCCAAATCCATTTTTATACAAATAATCAGTTCTATTTCAAACAATTCAGTTCAGTATGAGTTAACAGTTGTTTAATTGTCAAAAACACTTCTATTTCAAGCTATTCAGTTTTAACTCAACCAATTCAGTTCTGTTTAAGAATTTTTTCCCTCATACAACGCGTGAAAACACGTGCGATACCCTGTCATCATCAGCCGCTAACCAGGGTGATAACACAGTTTCGGTAGCTCAAGACGGAAACTGTGTTATCACCCTGGTTGACGGCTGATAAGAATAGATTTTGTTTATACACAGTTAAATGTCAAAACAGTTCTATATTAGACAATTCAGTTTAGCGTTAGTAGTTTCAACCTCAAAAACAGTTCCATTTCAAACAATTCAGTTTAGCATACGCAATTTAAATGTAAGTTCACAGTTTATTTGTCAAAAACATTTCTATTTCAAGTGATTCATTTTCGTCAAAAACTTCTTATTCAAATAATTCAGTTTATTATAAGTACGCAATTTAGTTATATTTAACGCATAGATAGGGCCCTATCAGGTACTACCATTCCGGGACAAAGTGGACCTGGGAGCAATGGCAATGAAGGAGTACTCTGCATTCCCCAAAGCTCATTGGATCTCACCATCAGATTGTTTAATGTCATATCAGGACACTCATTGGGGTGGGGGTCTTACCCTTCTGCAGAGGTGCAGTCGGTGTATTCTACAGCCCCAGCCGACTGGGCAATTTTTTTACATTAAGAAAATATGAAAACTTCTTCGTAAGATGTGATTTAAAATGTTGGGGGATATTTCGATGGTCCCTATCAGCCCTATCTTGCACAATTGAACACAAGTGTGATGTAAAGATCAAAGTATAGAATCTTGCTAAACTCCAGTTATGTGTAGGGCTCTCTGTTCACGTAGATGCACAATTTTTAAAGATATATCGGGTTGTTTTTTGATTCAAAGTTGCCTTGGATTCAATGTTTACCCACCAAAGCAGGAGAAACCATTTGGTCTTACTATCTTACCCATAGATGGGAAGAAGAAGAGATGGTTCATGCCTTTTTCAAAGACAAAGTGAATGTAAACAGCCTTGACCGGAATTCGAACTTGGCTAACCGATTTCATTTTCTGCGCTGGGGATCATTAAGTCACCCGTACTTCCAGAAATAGAATTATTCACATAAAGTTTAACAGCATAATATGCCTCAGAAATTTTCGAGAACCAAAAATTAATTCGTCTTGATCCATAAACATTTTTTAATTTAATCCAACCCCCATTTCGAAAGGTTTCTATTATTGGAAACAGCATAAAAAATTCTAATCTTAGTGTCAAGTGACCATTTAAGAACACGCATGCGTAATGATGTCATAACAGGAAATCATTATTTATTGTAACTTTTTCTCATTAGGATAGATTTTCATTTGCATGCTTGATAGATGATAACTTAAATAATTTGCATATTGTATTTGGTGTATGTAAATGTCTCCTGAGAAAAACCGATTTGCAAATGTCGGTTCCGTCAGCTGTTTCTTTTTTTTTTTTAAATGAGCGCAAGGAACTTTTACTCACGCTTGATAGAGGCTCCAACAGGTATTTTAAAATCTACATGTACATAACTAGAAGACAACTCAAAACAATGTTACGTGGCATGCGTCAAATTTTAACATTTTTCATTTTTCTTTTTGATTTATCAAGAGTGTAAATATGGCAGCTCCTAATTTGCCACAGGAATTAAAAGAAAAACAAACATTTTTATGACTGATTGATGAATTAATTGATTTTTAACGACATGTCAAACTGTCTCGGGTTAAATAAAGAGAGAAAGAGAGAGTCGAGGAACGGCGAGGATATAAAAACAGAGTGATACGAAATATCAAGTGAACCGCTTCTTCGTTCTGCTTTCACGAAACTAGTGCAGGATCAACTCAAGACTTCTTATAAGTTCAGCTTCTATATGTTTTTCAAATTCAGGACATACACAAGGCAATCCTTCTTTCCTTTTGGGATCATGACCACTTTCGACATTAGCAAATCTGTTTCTTCACATTTTATTACTCTTACGAGTCTGTTCCGTCACTCTTCTCTGCTTCGTGCGTCTAGCATTATCTCAAGACATTTAACCATTTTAGATTCTCCTTGGTTTCGCGAGACTATTTCTTCATGTCTCTCCACTTCTCATGAGTCTGTTTCTTCACGTTTCTCTACTTTAACGAATAATGTACAGCTCCGCCCTTTCTCTACTCTTCCAACCCTGGCAGCTTGGCGCAAGGCCAGAGCACTGGGTGACGTAGTATCTCGGGATTCTTCGATCAGTCTCTTTCATTCTCTTTCATTTTCATTGGGTCGGAAATCTTCAGTCGATATATAATTTTCCTGACGCCCACGCAATCCCCATTGTCAGACTTCCTCCCGGCATGTCACCCACCGTGTTTTGTTTACTTTAAGATATAGGTGCATGTTTTGTTTTGCCACCCACGTAACATACGCAGTCTGTCAAAGGAATCTTCCAGTCGCTATTCAATACAAATATTTTTACTTACACTTTAAATCACCCTATCGGAGGGGCTTAGAATACGCTGACAGCATTCCCTGCCAAAGAGTCATGCCCCCTCTAAAAAATAGTATCCAGCGATGTGGCACCAGTTCCGAGCACCTTGAGAGTATTTTGTATTCTTCATTATAGTAAAAAGATTTAGAGTATTGTAAGTTGTTGGCGACCGTTGTCGAGGATGACCCGAAAGCTCCCTTTTTGATAGCTACTACTCTGAGGTGTAGAGAAGGGTGCTACTCCTTTCGCTGGATTGCTTCACTTTACTCTTGACGCCTACCTTATATAGCTGAGTGGGAGGCATCAAGTAAAATTTTTTGAGTCTTTGGTATGACTCGACCTGGGATTGAACCCAGGTCTTCAACTTCTAGTTTTGAAATAACCCAACACAGATTGACGTATCATTAAAATCAATCAATCAATCAATTAATTAATCACAAACTCCAGCATTTCTGTAATGTATATTCTTGTCTTGGAGACATTCGAAGAACTACAGTTTGGAAGAAATCATTTTTAACTGTTTCTGTAAAGTTCCCCAAAGTCTCTGACATTGTATTTTTAACTCCTGGCCTTCACAACTTGTAAATTTGTGCAGGCTACATAGGTAAGTAGCACGAACACGCTCCAATTAGTTTTCGGACACTGAGGTCTTTCATGACATTTACTTTTATAAAAACATCCTGTTGTTTCATATTTGTCGTACCAACAGGAAATTAATTGTTTCCTTGGCAATGATTTCTTGAAATGTGTTCTTAAATGTACTTGAACATATTTTTTTATCGCCGGACGAAGAGGAAAGGTTTCCTCAAAATATTGCAAAATCCCATATCTATTTTTGCATACCTTGATTCCAACGGCCTTAGATGTAACTATAATATGCTTTTTGCAACTATTTCTTTGGGGTTTTTCTATTATTTCCCAAAATAGGTGGGGGTGTCTTCGTGGTGTAATGGTTAAAGCGATGGACTGCGGAATCGTAGTAAGCGAGTTCGTATTCCAGTTGTGCTCTTACGTTCACTTTCGGGCAAACACCCCCTTATCCTCCCAGCTATGGGTTAAATAGTACCACTACTGTTCTTCTAGGAGAATAGCTTTGGCATTAAATAACCTTCAAAGGTTGATATGCCATTAAACAAAGAAACCAAACCAAACCATAAAGAGGTCATATCGTTCTTAACAAATTTATATACTAAGCATACGTAGAACCGACATTTCAATATATATATATATAGGGACACTAAACAGAAATTTATAAATTAATAATTACAAAGAAAAATATAATCCAGATTTTGTAAGAACTTCAAAGTTCAGTTTGTAGTTTGATTTTGGACTTTAATTAAAAATTTCAATTGACTTCTACTTTTAATTTAATTTAAGTCTAATTGATTTTAGGCTTTATAATCTAATTTAATGACATCTTTTGGCTGGTTGGTTGGGTTTTATTGCATATCAACCTTTGCAGGTTATTTAACGCCAAATCAATTTTTATGTAAATAATCAATTCGATTGAAAACAATTCAGTTTAGCATGAGTACACAGTTTAATTGTCAAAAACATTATTATTTCAAACTATTCGGTTTATTCTAGCAGTTATGTATAACAATTAAGTTTAGGGTAAGAACAGTTCAATTTCAAACAATTCAGGTTAGCATAAGTACGCAGTTTAAATGTAAGTACAGTTTAATTGTAAAAAAAACATTTCTGTTTCGAGCTATTCAGTTTGGTCAAGCAATTCAAATTCAGATAATTCAGTTTAGTATAAGTACAGGTTTTGTTTACACACAGTTACATGTCAGAACAGTTCTATGTTAAACAATTCAGTTGAGTGTAAATACAGTTTCAATATAAAAAAAACCAGTTCTATTTGAAATAATTAAGTTTAGCATAAGCACGCTGTTCAAATGTAAGCACGGTTCAATTGTCAAAAAACATTTCTATTCATAATATTCAGTTTAGCATAAGTATGCAGTTAGTTCTATTTAACCCATAGATAGGGCCCTATCAGGTGCTACCACGCCGGGCCAGTGTGGACGAGGGAGAAATGGCGATGAAGGGGTGCTCCGTATTCCCCAATGCCGCAGCATTACTGGGACCTCACCATCAGATTGTTTAGTGTCATAACAGGACACTCGTTTGGGGGGGGGGTACCCATCTGCAGAGATGCAGTCGGTGTATTCCACAGCCCCAGCCGACTGGCCAGGCTTCTTTTTTTAATTTTAGACTTTATTGGTAATATAGTGTAACATGAATATTCCTTATTCAGTAAATGGTAAACAAATAAACGTTTTTTCATGAATTGTTTGAACAGGAACTTGAATACGTAGATGTTGGAACTTGAATACGTAGATGTGTATCCCTGTAGAGGGGCCAGACCCCTCCCACAAAAAGAGAGGCCCTGGGTATGACACTAAATCACACCTGAGGGTAACACTCCAGTTATGGATATCTGGAGAGTGTTGAGTACCAGTTCATTGTAATTACTCCCAGTTACACTCAGATCCAGAGTGGTAGAAATTGATAGTGTCCCATCTATTGGTCAAGTAGATATGTTTTAAAATGCTTCGTATTCGATGAGATTGTATGCCAAAAAGAAAAAAAAAACAGTCTTAAAAATATAAACATGAACTTACATTGGAGGCTGGGGCTGTAGAATACACCGACTGCTTCTCTGCAGAGGGGTAAGACCCCCCCTCAATGAGTGTCCTGGATATGACACTAAACGGTCTGATGGTGAGGTCCCAGAAATGCTGAGGCTTTGGGGAATACGAAGCATCCCTTCATTGCCATTGCTCCCAGGTCCACTCTGGCCCGGTATGGTAGCACCTGATAGGGCCCTATCTATGGGTTGAATAGAACTAACTACATTCTTATGCTGAACTGAATTGTTTGATCAAACCGAATGGTTTGATATAGAAATGTTTTTGACAATTAAACCGTACTTACATTTGAACTGCGTGCTAATGCTAAACTGAATTATTTGAAATAGAACTGTTTTTTGATATTGAAACTGTATTTACACTAAACTGAATTGTTTAACATGAAACTGTTTTGACATGTAACTGTGTGTAAACAAAATTTGTACTTATACTAAACTGAATTAGCTAAATTAGAACTTCTTGACTAAACTGAACTGCTAGAAATAGAAAGGTTTTTCACAATTAAACTCTACTTACATTTAAACTGCGTGTTTATGCTAAACTGAATTATTTGAACTTGAACTGTTTTTGACATTTGAACTGTACTTACACTAAACTGAATTATTATATATAACTGCTTGAATAGTTTGAAATAGAAATGTTTTGACAATTAAACTGTGTGCTCATGCAAAATTGAATTGTTTTAAATAGAACTGATTATTTACGTAAAAATGGATTTGGCGTTAAATAACCGACAAATGTTGATATGCCATAAAAACCAACCAACCAACAAACAAACCAAACTTACATTGGAGGCTATTCCCTAACATGTAGGAATAAAATATCCCAAGACAAGATTATATACCGTTAAAATCAATCAATTAGAACGTAACAAGTGCCACAATTCTAAGTTAGCGTGAAACTGTGTGTCATGGCAAAGGGGTAGACCATCCTCCGCAGTTTAATCCTCGGATCCAGTTTAATTTCATACTAAGGACATAACTTTTTTGATGAGGAGTCTTAATCCTCTGATGGGGATGTAGGAGGTGCTGGCTCCGTCGAATGGACCAAATACCAACGGAGAAAAATGGGGAAATAATTTGATTAAGCAGATAAGAAGCTCAAAATAAGAAAATTCCCTGGTGTGAAGTCAGAATGTTCATACTAGATGAAATTTGGGCGGGGAGGTTGGTGGAGCGAGGAGAATTTCGTAAAGGAATTTCTGCGCTACGCTTGACTTCCGTTTTATGCATTGCTCGGTTAGGTACCTCGTTTCCTCCCCCTCCTCACTTACCCACCCACTTCGACGTCTTTGGGGGGTACGAGCGCGAACCTACCCTCTACCCCTACCCATTTTATATATTTACGTTTCTCTCGGCAAAACGTAAGTAAATAAATAAATTAATACGATATACTTTTAGAGAGCGCCGAAACTCTGCTTGTCCCGGGCGCCAGGAGCTCTACAGCCGACTCTGATTTTCTCCTTGTGAAGATGTTTGATCGCAATAAAATGACAAAGATGCAATATCTGTATTTCGTTCGCGTGAGTTATGAATGCATCACATGACCTTATTATCTGATGACATTTACTTCGCCATCTTTAATGTTTAATCGTTTGTTTTAACACGTTCTATCTTCTTTCTTTTTTTTCCTCGCTTGTACAGCTTTTATTTCTGGCCTCTCGTTGTTCCAATTCCGGCTTCCTTTTAACCCCGTTTTTTATTACGGTCAGTCTCCTTATCGCAGTCTACCTTCCACTATCCTCTACCGTGCATAAAGCGAATTCCTCAGCGTTTTATCTTTTCTTTATGCACCCCCCTTTCAGCATAACTGCACATCCCCCCTTTCAACGTAACTGCAAATCCCAACAGTCACGTGATCATGCAAACATTCTGATGCAGAGCGCAACCATCCAATATCTGCATTTACACCTGTGTAAACATATATGTATATATATATATATATATATATATATGTGTGTGTGTGTGTGTGTGTATGTTCATGTGTGTGTGTGTGTGTTTAGATAGATAGATAGATAGATAGATAGATAGATAAAGGGGGTAATAGATTTGATTGGCAACCATTAACCGAACCGAAACATGAACAAATGAACGACACAGTTTATTTTCTTTGCCGTGGTGATGGCTACACTCTTTTGACTCAGTCGACTGGGGCTGCAGAATACACCGATTGCATCACTGCTGCGAGGTAAGACTGCCCCCAAACGAGTGTCCTGTATATGACACTAAACAATCTAATGGTGAGGCTCCAGTAATGCTGGAGCTTTGGGTAATGCGGAGTATCCCTTTATTTCCATCGGTCCCAGGTCCACTTTGGCCCGGAGTGGTAGCACCTGATCGGGTTCTATCTATGGGTTAAATAGAACTAAACAGTGTCCTTATGTTAATTTGAATTGCTTGAAATAGAACTGTTTATATATATATATATATATATATATATGGATTTGGCATTAAATAACCCGCGATGGTTGATATGCCGATACTGGATGTAGCCGATACTGGAGGTATTCAGGCACAGGACGAGAGGGAGTAGTGGCGAAAGAGGGTCAGAAATATCCACGCTGACATGATGATGATGACGATGATATATATATATATAATCCGAGGAGGAAATTCAAGGGGTCGGAGTAACCAGTTGGAATGCCCTGTGACAACGGCAATTGATGTATAATAATTATACATCAACGCTCAACTTGCTGAGCTAAAAATAGAACTCGGACTATCCATATTTACCAACCCCTCCGCTCGGGTAGGATATGACACAAGGTCAATTTTTAAGCGGAGTTTAACAGGTTTGAATTCAGAGTTTTTCTTCTCCTAGACTAGTTGCCTCACCATGACTGAAGAATTCAGTCTGCCCAACTATTTACCCATAGCTGGAGGGAGAATTATTGGATTCATACCTTCCCCGCAGGTATTAGTGCTATGTGAAATGCAATCAGTCTCGTCCATTTGAACTCGTGTCGCCGTGTCCATTTTCTACGACGATAACCATTACACCATTGGTACCTATTATAAATTCCAAAATAATTAAGATATCCTCCTCGACAATTAGTTTACATGATAATTGTAATTTATGCTTAGAAGAGAAAATATGTATATTAAAATATCTAAAAGGAAATTTGCTTAATACTAAAACAGAAATGATTTTGATACGTAGACCGAACAAAATTCTAAGTTTAATTTAATTTGATATATTATTAACATTAAATATATTTAACTACCATTAATTAAGAGATTTATGTATTTTTAATTTTATATATTGGAATATTAATCCATTATTTTTTTGGAAATATACAAACCAATAATTAATTTAAAATATTTTTTCTAATAAAGAATACAATTAAATTTAATGAATAAAGTATAAATATATGTTTTTATAATTAGATAATAAAATAAAAAAATAGTTATAAAAATAATAATAATAATAATAATAATAAAGGAAACTTTAAGAGAGAAACGGAATCCCTCCTAATAGCAGTACAGGACAATGCCATAAGAACCAATCATATCAAAGCGAGGATAGATGAGAAGCAACAAAACAGTAAATGCGGGGACAGAGACGAAACGATCAATCACATGATAAGCAAATGCAGCAAACTAGCGCAGAAGGAGTATAAGGCGAGACACGACTGGGTCGGCAAGGTGGTCCACTGGGAAATGTGCAGGAAATTTCAATTCGACCATACAAACAAATGGTATATGCACAACCCAGCACCTGTCCTAGAAAATAACTCGCATAAAATCCTATGGGACTTTAACATACAAACGAATCACCTAATCCCGGCCAGAAGACCATACCTCATAATGATCAACAAAAAAAGAGAATTTGTAAAATTGTTGGCTTTGCTGTCCCGGTGGACCACAGAATAAATCTGAAGGAAAGTGAAAAGAAAGATAAGTACCTCGACCTTGCTAGGGAATTGAAAAACTATGGAACATGCAGGTGACAATTATACCAATTGTAATTGGTGCGTTTGGAACAGTAACTAAATGATTATTAAAGGAACTGCAGTTCTTGGAAGTTGGCGGACGAGTGGAGACCATACAAACGACAGCATTATTGAGAACGGTCAGAATACTGAGAAGAGTCCTGGAGACTTGAGGAGACTTGCTGTCTCTCCAGTGAAAAACCATCGGCTACCGCTGAAGTGAAAAGCTCTAATGAGTGAATAATGATAATAATAATAATAGACATAAAACAAATAGGGAATATCTAGGTACTACACCGTTTTTTATTACACTGTTTTTTCCATAGATAAACAAAAATTTAGGAAGCGAATATTTTTTTAATACATTGTTTCATTGTTGTATAGTCGTAATACAAATATAAGCAGAGACATAATCAAACATAATTTACAAACTTCAATGAACGAACGAACACACTTCTTTATAAAAAATATATATATCTCACACTTTATTCTCTAAAGGGTTGATGTTTCTGAGGTGTGTGAGAGATGAATGGGGAAAGGGACAGACTGCTATATTGACCCAACATCTCCTCTTGACCATAGCACGCTATGTTATCTTCAAGAAACCACTAGCACTTATTCCGCATCTTGGCTGGGGTTGCTCAACCGGGGGACGTTCTCAGTCTGCAAGCTGGCTGGCCTTCCTGTCACCGAGTGACTCAATGGCCGCCGGCATCTGCCTATATTCTTTCATAACGCCCACTTCCTTCCGCTTCATCTTCCGCTTATTTACATAGGTGCATCTCTGATTGACGGCTCGGTCAAGGGTCAATATATAACAATATTAATAAAATATCTATTACATATTAATTCTTTGTTTATTACGATTGACTTAATATTCAATATGTTAATTTCTTCTTAATATAAATAACATGAATTTTTACGACAATTTTAATAGTTAGGATTAGTTTTTATAAATTAAGATCAGCATTGAATTATTATTTCCTGATAACACGGATTATATTATTTAATATTAATAAAACATAATAGTCCCTAAGGAAGTATGAATGCAGATTTTATCTATATATTTAACTCGGTCGCATGCCTCAATTTACTTTTTCTGGAATTAGTTTTTTTCCTCCAAATTTTCAGTAGTATTTAAATTAGGAGAAACGGTTTATTTTTGCTTTTTTATAGTATTGTATAAACATTGTCTAAATGAAAAGTAATAATAAGCTTTTATTTCGTCTACATCTGATGATGGTTTCTCAACTAGAAATAAATTTATAATGATACCAAAGAATTTTTTATTTTTATATAAAAAAAACATATATATATTGTCATCCACAGACAGACTGTTTTGTTGTATCACAACTCTTCAGTGTGGCTAGACATGTAGGATGCTTAAACCATCCAACTTTACGTTAGACTTAGTATCAGACCGGTCGGCCAACAAGCGTACCACGTTAGGTAAGGGAATTATAAGGTATCATTTAGCAACAGCAGCAGCAGCGTTCGTTTGTTTACAATTTTTATACCGTATCGGCCACCAGAGTGCTCAATTCTTTCTTAAATATATATTTGAACATCTTAGAGGCGATCTATATTTTTTTTAGATCGCCCCTCTCTATGTAGACAGAGAACCAACCATAATTTATACATATTGGTAGATTTACTAAATACTGGTGAGATATAGTTCCTTATAATTTTTTTCTTTTTTTTTTCACACTTTTTTTCCCATATTTCAAGTTAAATTACCTGTTTTTAAACGTTTCTCGGGTTGCATGAATAGAGCCGGACGAAAGGGCCCTCGCTTTCTTTTATTTTTTAAAAATAATTTGTTTCCCTTATGCAGATGATTCCCCTATTTCTCTGTTTATATATATATATATATATATATATATATATTATAATTCATTATTTAGTCAGATTTATTCTGATTCTTCGAGTTCAGTTGGTATCATTACGAAGAGTAAGGAATCTGATGTATCTATGTATCAAAATAATAAAAAAACAAATTGTAGAGGCCCTTTCGTGAGGAATACTTATATGAAGAATTCTGAATTAAAGCTACAATTGTTTATAGAGATACCATCCTTATAAAAAAAATGTTTCAGCATTAGATAACCCAACAAAGGTTGACGAGCCATGAAACCAATCCACTAACCAACAAAGATTTAGAAATTGTTTTGTGGTTATTTGTTTGAATCCCAAACGTCGATATTTTGGGTGAAAATAATGCTCACTTTGTTTTGTGGTATTAGGTTTTTTATTTAATCTCGTACACAGTTTTTAGGAGAGGCTTCAGTTGTGAAATTTTGGGGAATGTGGAGTACCTCTTCATTGCCCTTATTTCTTGGTCCACTCGGATACGGAGTGGTAATACCTGTTAGGGCCCTATCTATAGATCAAATAGAACTTGTCAACTGTGTGCAAACAAATGCTTACCGAATTTGACATCATATAAGGGGCACTTTTTAAAATTAAAAATATCTTAAAATTACCCAGTGTCATATTCCATAGGTAGGTTTAAAATTCGCAACAGCCGGCCAAAATTAACAACCTGGCAACCCTTATTAGCTTAGACTTTAGAGTAACTTTTATATACCTATTGTCATTTCTGAAAAGCCTATAATACGGATTAAAAGGGTTGTTATATAATAGCCGAGGGATTTCGGTTCATGCCTTTGAGTTTAGTTAGGCTGAGAACCTTTCGGCTCAGCACATGGGTTAGTTAGGTGCAACATTGAGGCAGGTGTTAACGCGGGAGCGCACGGGCGGATGGAGGTGTCACTCAGATGTCATAATAGTCCGAAACGAACCGAGGTGACAGGGTGCGGGTAACGTCACACACCGGAAGCGCACGGAGGTTTGTGTGAGAATTTGAAGAGAGAAAGAGTCGGGTACGAGACGCCAAACGAGAAGGATCGACTTTTAGAGCTCGCAGGCGCGAGCCGAACTTGCGCCCTATGGGGGTCCGCACGAGATGGGGGCCAAATGAATAAGACAGCATAGAAGATTGTGTCTCTCCTCCTTACGTCGAAACCTTTAACTCAAGGTTAATAAAAAGGTTTCGTACCTGAACAAGAAGTCGTTACGTGTTTTCGAATTCCGAGATTCCTATGTTCTTTATATGTTCTATCGTTATATACATTATCTGTCTATTTTGCACATGGCCATATTCGTGTATATGGCAATATAACAGTGTTATCATTAATAATATTCAATATATTAATTTCATCACGTTAATATTAGTACTTTGTATCACAAAAAATTTTTCTTGATTTGTATTGGAGAAATTGGGGTGCGTCTTATACACCCGCGCGTCTTATATGCTGTCAGATATGGTAATACTTAACTAAATTATTCGTCTTATATTGCAATACTTGAACTTGTATGTAAACAAACGGCTAATACTAAATAGAATAAGCCGTGATTGATAGAAATACTTTGAAACCATTTAACTGTGTGCAAGCAACTGAGTTCTGGTTTGTCAAAAATGTTACCTACAAACAATTCGTTAACACATCATATGTGATATATATGTATAACATCTCGGAACCTTGACGTTCGCTTGAAAGAACACAAAAGAGGCAAGAATTGGTAACTCAAACAATGTATTATTCCTACACATTTCTCAATCTAATCACAACTTCGACTTCAATTCTGCTAAGGTGCTCATTTACATCCACAATGAAAGTCTAAGACGAATTTTCGAAGCCGCTGCTATTTCACTCTTTAATTCCCTAAATACTCGTCCTGACTTTTATATTTCTCCTTACTTGAGCAGATCCATTTTAAATAGCAACAATATATTCCACCTTTAGTTAATATTTTCCACATATATCATAATTTTTATGTTTTCTATTCTTATTTTTATTTTTTTTTCTTCCTTTTGACTCGAAATCTTTCTCGTTAAACAAACGTAACATAAATTCGATACAATATTCCTAATAAGTCAAATGACGTAATTTAAAACAACAAACGCTGATTCGCCAATTAAACGGCCACTTTTTTCTTAATATACAAATTTTCCCCTAGGTTTTTCTATATTGCATTTTTAAACATCCATCATTGACTTAAAATAGCTAATATCACCCCTCTTGGTCCTGGTGATGGTTCAGTAGAACCGAAACGCTATAGGGTCGACTTCTCAATAGATCTCTCCTTCCACTTGGATTATCTTGTTATCAATTTTTCTACATATTGTCGGATTACAATCCTTTATTTACTTTTCATATAGGTATAAACAGAATTTGACGTTAAATAACTCACAATATATGCTATAAAACTCAACCAACCAACCAACCAATCAGGGTGTTGTTCCTAAAAGGTCACCCTTCTCTGCTTAACTTTTGTAATTTAGTGGGAAACGGTGCTTTAAGCGTGACTTGACCATAAGTCTACCTATTGTTATTTACGAGGCATTGTTCCGTCAGATACACAGGCCTTCTTTTGCTAGCTGTAGCTGCTGTGCCTTAGTAAACAATCTTCTAGCTACTCAGCAGGTTCATCGCTGCTTACCTTTCATGATCAAACGTGAACTGGTATTTTAAGTGAGAATTGATCGTAAATTATATTCTTGTTTTGTTTTGTTTTGTTTTGTTTTGTTTTATTATTAATTCACACACCGTGAGTTTTTCACTGGAGTCTGAGTAATAGCAAATTAGGTCGCCAGGACTCTTCTCGGTATTTTGGCCGATCTAAAAAAAAATCTGTAGTGTGGATGGTCTCGATTCTTCCACTAATTTTGAATTCCTTCAGTCGTTTCTCCAAACTCTAAGGGTACGTAACAAGTGCATTAGCTACAAATGGTGTGGCGTTATGGTTAAAACGCTGGACTAGAGAATCTTAGCAAGCGAGTTCGAGCTCCAGTCGCCCTTTCCCTTTCGTACAAATACACGTGGGAAAGGCATGAGCTTCCCTAACCTCCCCGCTATGGGTTAAATTGTACCACTCCTGTTCTTCTGGAAGGATGGATTTGTCATTAAATAACCCCAAGAAGGTTGATATCCTATCAAACAACAAAACAAACTCATTATGTATTTTTTAGCTTTCTGGCTAATTATTTCTCTATTTTTTTACTTTCTTTTATTTGAAGTGTCTGGTCCGCTTGAACGACAATATCTACAATACTGCTGTAGTGTAGACTTTACCGTTTTAATTTTTCTTTGCCATTCTAACCTTTTGTTAATTATCACTAGGTCTAGTCGCCTGGTCGGGATTAGGTGACCAGTTAGTATCTCAAAATCTCAGAGAATTTCGTGCGTCTCATTCTCTAGGAAGGATACTTGTTTGTGTATATAACATTTGTTAGCATAGTGAAATTTTAGTCTCGGGTATTATTATTATTATTATTATTTACTCCTTTAGAGTTTTTCACATCATCGTTAGCTGATGGTCTTTCACTGGAGATTAAGGGACAGCAAGTCTCCTCAAGTCTCCAGGATTCTTCTCAGTATTCTGGCCGTTCTCAATAATGTAGAAGTTTGGATGGTCGAGTGGGTCGTCGAGTGGGTCGTCCGCCAACTTCTAAGTCCTCCAGTCCCTATAATAATCCTTTAGTTACTGTTCCAAACGCACCAATTACAATTGGTATAATTGTCACCTTCATGTTCCATAGTTTTTTTCAATTCCCTAGCAAGGTCGAGGTACTTATCCTTCTTTTCACATTTTTTCAGTTTTATTCTGTGGTCAGCCGGGACAGCAAAGTCGACAATTTCTCAATTTCTCTCTTTTTTTTTGTTCATTATTATTAGGTCTGGTCTTCTGGTCGAGATAAGGTGATCTGAGTGTATGTCAAAGTCCCATAGGAGTTAATGTGTGTTATTTTCTAGGACACGTGCTGGGTTGTGCATATACCATTTGTTGGTATGGTCAAATTTCAATTTCTTGCACATCTCCCAGTAGATCACCTTGCCCACCCAATCGTGTCTAGTCTTATATTCCTTTTGCGCTAATTTGCTGTATTCGCTTATTATGTGATTGAGGGTTTCATCTCTGTCACCGCATAGCCAACATTTGCTATTTTGCTACGTCTTATCTATTCTCACTTTGATATGATTGGTTCTTACGGCGTTGATTTGTGCTGCAATTAGGAGAGATTCTGTTTCTCTCTTAAAGTTTCCTTTTCTTAGCCATGTCCTATTAATTATTATTATTATTTACTCATTTGAGTGTTTTTTAGACCAGCGTTAGCTGATGGTTTCTCCCTGGAGTTTAAGTGACAGTAAGTCGCCTCAGGTCTCCAGGACTCTCCTAAATATTCTGGGCAATCTTAATAATCCTTTCGTATGGATGGTCTCTCCATTTCCAAGTCTCCCAGTCCTATTGGGAATTTTGCCCAATCGGCTCGGGCTGAAGAATACACGACTGCTTCTCTGCAGGGGGTAAGACCCCCACCCACAAACAAGTGTCCTGGATATGACACAAAACAATAGGATGGTGAGGTTCCAGTAATGCAGGAGCTTTGGGGAATGCGATTACCCCTTCATTGCCATCGTTCCCAGGTCCACTCTGGCCGAGAGTGATAGCACCTGAAAGGGCCCAATATATGGATCAAATAGAACTAAACTGCATACTTATGTTAAACTGAATAGCTTAAAATAGAATTGTTTTGATAGTTAAACTGCGTACCTAAGCTAAACTGAATTGTTGAAAAAGAACTGTTTTTGTATGAAATGTTTTTGACAATTAAACTGTGTACTTACATTTAAACTGAATTGTTTGAAATGGAACTGTTTTTGTAATTGAAACAGTACTCATGCTAAACTGAATTGTTTGTAATAGAACTGTTTTGACATTTAACTGTGTGACTAAACTGAATAGCTTGAAATAGAAATGTTTTTGACAATTAAACTGTGTACTCATGCTAAATTGAATTGTTTGAAATAGAACTGATTATTTTTAGAAAAATGGATTTCGTACTAAATAACCTATAAAGGTTGATATGCCATGAAACCAACCAACCAACCAACGCATCCACATGCATATATATCATTAGACCTAAACATGTGCGCCCATGGGTCAATTTTTGTTTGTTTGGGTTTATGGCATATCAACCTTTGTAGGTTGATATGCAAAATTTAATCCCAAATCCATTTCTATACAAATAATCAGTTCTATTTCAAGGGTGCACAGTATAATTGTCAAAAACAATTCCATTCAGTTTTGTAAAACAGTTCTAATTCAAATAATTCAGTTTAGTATGAGTATAGTTTTTATTTACACACAGATGTCAAAAACAGTTCTACTTCAAACAATTCAGTTTAGCATAAATACGCAGTTTAAATGTAAAAACTGACTCCTTTCAACCAAAACAGTTTATTAGTTGTCTGAATTTTTTAGATGAGGCTTGATGATTTTTATCATTAAGGGTTTTCGTACTATTGTCTTTATCTTTATTGTTACTTCTACAACGTTTCGACCGGTATGTCCTCTAGCCTTCTTCAGGTGTTTGTTGAACTCAAGAACCTACATGGAACTTTTAGCGGGACACATAACGTAACGGCTATAGGCGTTGGTTCCCTAAGCTTCTAAGAAGATAATCATCGGAAAGGTTATGCAAATAACCTATTCAGTTTATTCAGACTGTTCTAATTCAAACAATTCAGTTTTGTGTAGATAAAAATTTTGTTTATACAAAGTTAAATGTCAAAACAATTCTAAATTAAACAATTCAGTTTAGCGTAAGTACAGTTTCAATGTCAAAAATAGTTCCATTTTAAACAATTCAGTTTAAATGTAAGTACACCGTTTAATTGTCAAAAACATTTCTATTTCAAGCAATTCAGTTTCGTCAAACAGTTCTATTTCAACCCTATCAGGTGCTACTATTCCGAGCTAGAGTAGACCTAGGAGCAATAGCAAGGACGTAGGGCTCCGCATTCACCAAAGACTCAGCATCACTGGAACCTTATATCCAGGACACTCGTTGGAGGTGTCTTACCCCTCTGCAGAGGTGCAGTCAGTGTATTTTACAACCCCAGCGTGCATATCTATGAAAGGGTGTATGCATGTAGGTGTATATATATATATATACTCTCAAATAAATATCCTTGGGGAATGTATGAAGCCCTTTATACTCCCGTTTAGGTAAAATACTAACACTACTACGAGGATGGATTTGCAATTGAGTACTAAGAAGGTTGATATATGTGGTGCCTTCAATAAATTTCCAGACTTTTTTGTACAGGCATTTAAAATTGTCGTAGATTCTTGAAAATTCAGTATCTTATTGCTATACATGCTTTCGTTAACCTCGTTTCGATGTCCTTTTCGGTTGATTCGACGCTGCTTCCTAGGTACGTGAATTTGTCTACTAGTTTAAGAGGGGTTCCTTCCAGAGTGGAGATGTCCCCCGTTTGATTATAGCACATATATTCCGTTTTGTGTGCATTAACATGGAGGCCTATGCTTGCTGCTGCTCGTTCCAAACTATGCAGAAGTGTTTCGGCTTGGTCAGGTGTATTTGCCAGTATCGCTATGTCATCGGCGTAGTCAGCGTCGGTAATTGTTGTTGCGGGGTACAGACCTAACCGATAAAATGAAACGCAGTTTCTTCCAGGCAGCGGTCACATCGATACTGCTATGTGGCTGCACTACATGGATGCTAACAAAACGGCTGGAGAAGAAGCTAGACGGCAATTACACAAGAATGCTACGTGCAATCTTAAACAAGTCCTGGCGGCAACACCCCACAAGACACCAACTGTACGGCGACCTGCCCCCTATCACGAAAACTATTCAAGTTAGACGAACCAGACATGCAGGAGAAGCAGGGACGAACTCATAAGAGATGTATTCTTATGGACCCCCACACATGGCCGTACAAAAGCTGGACGACCAGCACGAACATACATTCAGCAGCTATGTGAGGATACGGGATGCTGTCCTGAAGACCTACTTAGGGCGATGAACGATTGGGAGGAGTGGCGAGAGAGGGTCAGGGATATCCGTGCTACCAGCGCTATATGATGATGATGATGATTGCTATACATCTTTTGAGATGACTGACCAGTTTTTTATGATTTCATCTTCAAAGGAACAGCTACAGCAGCAATTGGAATACACCCTACTAAAGCCTGATTGTCACAGCTGGCGAATTTCAAAAATCCAATCTTGACGTGAGGACACTTTAGAAGAACGATATACAATAAAACTGTGTTTTAAACTTGGAAAAATACAACAAAAACGTATGGAATGCTTCAGACTTCTTTTCGACCATCTTGCATGAATCGAGCATCAGTTTTTAAGTGGCATAAGAGATTCAAATAATCCAGGGAATCTGTGATAGATGATGAGAGGTGTGGGAGGAGTAAGGAAGTCAATACACCAGAGTTGATTGGCCAAAGGGTTAGGGTTAGGGTTACTATGTTGAGCTTTTAAGGGAGTTCAGGCAGAGATTCTTCAGCACTCTTGAAATCGGGTCAGTGGCATTTCCACTAGGACAATGCACCAGTCCTTAACTCCATCCTTGTCACAGACTATTTGAGCAAGATGGGCATCTAGACAGTTCCTCACCGTCCCTATAGTCCAGACCTTGCTCCCTGTGACTTTTGGTTATTCCCTAAGCTCAGAGGCTTTCGTTATGAGACAATTGAGGAGATGAAAGAGGCTGTGGCGAAGGTCATTGAGATGCTCACACAAGAGGACTTCCATGGGGCCTTCCAGAAGTTGATGGAACGGTACAAGTGCATTGTAGCTTGAGGTGATTACTTCGAAAGGGACTAGAGTTTCATGTGTGTACTATCAATAAAAGTGCCCCTACGAAAAAAGTCTGGAAACTTATTTAATGATCCTCGTATATATATATATATATATATATATATAGAGAGAGAGAGAGGAAGCTATCTAGGGAATGGAGTAGCGCCTTTCCCTACACCTCGGTGTAGTTGCTATTGAAAAGGGAGCTTTCGGGTCACCCTTGACTAAGGTCGCCAACTTTACTTGTATATCATCATCATCATCATCATCATATCGTGCTGGCAGCACGGATATCCCTGACCCTCTCTCACCACTCCTCCCTATCGTTCATCGCCCTAGGTAGGTCTTCCGGACAACAACCTGTATCCTCACATAGCTGCTGAATGTACGTTCGTGCTGGTCGTCCTGCTTTTGCGCGGCCGTGTGTGGGGATCCATAAGAGTACATCTCTTATGAGTTCATCTCTGCTTCTCCAGCAATGTCCTGCATGTCTGGTTCGCCTAACTTGAATAGTTTTCGTGATAGGGGGCAGGTGGCCTTACAGTTGGTGTCTTGTGGGGTGTTGCTGCCAGGACTTGTTCAGGATTGCACGCAGCATTCTTGTGTAATTGCCATCTAGTTTCTTCTCCAGCCGTTTTGTTAGCGTCCATGTAGTGCATCCATATAGCAGTATCGATGTGACCGCTATATATATGGGACAATTGAAGTAAATCCGACGGTATGTAAATGTACAAATATACAAAAACAAAGTCATTTAAGGTTGATTTTATTCATCCTTGAATTATTTGCCAAAATTAAACGTTTCGGCTTTTACAATAAAACCTAAGCAGGGCATTTAAATGTGATATTGTGCCTTCTAAATGTTCTACTTGTTTTAGTTCTTCTTTTTTTTTTTGTTTTGTTTTTGTTTTAATTGAAACAAAAAAATAGGAAAGTTTTTTTCTAATATTCCATTTCTGTTATTGGCGTTTCCTACAAAAAAAACTGTGTGATGTAATTGCGCTCGAAATTCGTTTTTTCGAAAGTAACCTATTTCTTTATAAGGTTTATTAAACTATGAATAAAATCATCTTCGTATTCTTTTTATTCATCACTCTATCTCTCTATATATAAAGTTGGTGACCATAGTCGAGGGCGACCCAGAAGGCCCCCTTTTCAATAGCTACTACACCAAGATGTAGGGGAGCATGGTACTCCTTTCCCTGGATATCTCCACTTTACCCTTGCTCCTTACCTTATAATGCTGAGTGTTAACCAAGGAGGCATCAAGTACCATTTTTCGAGTCTTTGCTATGACTCGACCAGGATATTGAACCCCGGTCTCCCAGACCATTGGCGAACACTGAATACCAAAAAGAGCCTGAAGCTACCAACCGAGATTTCACCTAACGGATCTTCAGGATATTTCTGACTAAAGAGGGTTGGCCCATATGACCTTTTATTATTAAACTGGTCACTAGAAAGAATAAAAAATTAACACTGATATACCATTGGTCGAGTGGGTAGAGTGTTTGCCAATGGCCCGGGAGAACAGGGTTAAATCCCAGGTCGAGTTATACCAAAGACTCAAAAAATGGTACTTGATACCTCCTTGCTTAACACGGCATTATAAGGTACGGATTAAGAGTAAGTGGGACAATCCAATGAAAGATGTTGCGCCTTCCCCTACACCTCGGTGTAGTAGCTAATGAAAAGAGAGCCTTCAGGTCGCCTTTTACTCGAGTCGCCAACTTTATTACTTTACTTATATATAATATATATCGTAATTCAGTAAAAAAAAAAGAAGCTCCTTAGCGTGACACTTATCAGAGCAATATACTAAATATCTTAAATGAATGAGCAATCTCAAGTTTAATTTACAGCTGAATGAAAAACATCATTATTTCAATGAATCTCTTTTACAACGGGGCTCAACGGGTTCAGGACTCGTCAAGAACAAGATGAAATGTAGAATGAATTTAAAATTCCTTGAAAGGTAAGTTGCCTTTTTTTGTCATTTTTTTGGTCTTTTTTTTTTTTTGTCTTTTTTGTGTTTAAATGTTCTATACTTATAGAAGCGCTCGTGGCCCAACGGTTATGTTCGTATGAAATGGACTCGGCTATCCGAGATGAAAACCTGCACAAGGCTGTTTTAATTTCGCATAAAGGTATGATTCCAATTAATCTCCTTCCAACAAACAGTAGGGTAATCTGTCTAAGAGAAGGAAAACTCTTAATTCAAACTAATTGTAGACCTGGAGAGGGATGGGTCTCGCCCGAGTCACTGTTCATGGGTAGCACCACCATGATCAAACCAGGTTTCAGAACCAGTGAGACAGAGAGAGCTCTTAAACTTTACAAGTTGGTTACCAACATCTAGGAGAAGGCACCGTATCTTGAAAATTCTATAATAGCATGCTATCTCAAATGCATTGTGTTTCCTGCTGTTTGCTTCTCTGCTTATTTGAAAAACTTTACATAAAGAAAGACTTTTTCGACAACTGTAACATCTTAAAAACGAACTTTCCCAGTAAATAAATTCACAGAATAGCATTACGGTGTAACTTGTGGTATTTCTGTAAGTCAGGAATTACTTTTTTATCATTCAGAATGAGGTCGGCTTCATAATCCGGATGTAGAGAAATATTCTAAAGGAGTACTTTTGATGGTTGGTAATGCGCAGACTCTCTCTTGTCTTTCCGCTCATAAAATATGGCGTCGATACCTGAGACGATTGCTTGAAAGAATACCTCTTACCAGTTCCACTGGCTTTTGCAAATGAAATACTTTTGGCAACAAGGCCATTTTGGGCTAGTCGCCAAAGACAGGGGATATAAATCTTTGAAAAGAAACAAGACAGGGTTTATTCACGGCAACATCGGTTTTTTTATTTCTTTGCAGGGAAAGCTGAAATAAATAAATAGATAAATAAATAGATGAATAAATAAATAAAAAGCCAATGACATTTAGTCGAGCTAAGTCATTGTAAGGCTATGGAATGTTTTTTTTTTGTTCTGTTTTAATGATGTATACTTAAGTCAACTCCAACAACAACAACAACAAACTACCTTTAATTTTATTGCCTTTATTTACCATAAATCCAGTATGTATACGGATACACTGAAAGAATCTGAATTGGGTGTGAAATATAGGGTGTCTCAATATACATGGGGCCCATGTGACTGTTAATAACTCTACTTATAATAATGTTGTCTTTTTTGTTTTGTTTCAGATTTGAAAATTGTATAATATATTGATCCTCGATCACAATGCCTTGGAAAAGTGAGGAGAAAATATTTTGCATCATTACTTATTGGGATACAAAATCATTCAAAACCGTCTAAAAAAGACGAAGTTCATTTTTATGACAATGATTTATTACAGAGACAAGAAACTAAAAGAAAGTTGCATGTCCTGGAAGCTGATATAATAACAATTTAAAAAAAACATGGATTTGATGTCTCTTGCTTAAAAGATGTATGTTTTACAGGACATGTTCCAAATGACCGTCATTGGTCTTGTCTCAGTAATAGATCATTGTATTAATGGGTTGTATCTAATTTGGGACGCCCTATATTAGCTAAAAACACTTTAAACGTTGAGTTGAATGCAAATACATTCATGAACAAATACATTCATGATACGAAAAAAAGAAAAAACTTTTAATATTCTGTTTTGGTTTGTAGCACTCTGTTTCAAAATTGTATGATATAATTAACGATTAAAATTTCTTTAAAAAAGGCTAACATGTCCTTTATATATATATATATATATATATATATATATATATATATATATATCACTATCTATTCTACCACCATTTATTTCTGTTCTTTTTCTTAACTTCTTTTATTTTTTTCTCTACTTGATTTTTTAGCTGTTTGTAATTCTGGTAGAATGTTCACTTTAAGCGTTACTGAAAAAATATTATATATATATATATATATATATATATATATATATATATATATATATATATATTTGTATATTATGAGAATCATAATTTATTCATTAAAGCAATAAAAAAATTAAACAGACCCTTTCGTCCGGGGTCTTTTCACCAAAATACACGGGAATCAATGAAAAGTAGATGTATGAAATCGGGGTGTAATTATGTATATATAAATATTTATGTATATATATACATATATGTATACATACGTATATATATATATATATATATATATATATATATATATATTTATATGTATATATATATATACATATATATATATATATATATATATATGTACGTATATATATATTTGCATGTATAAATATATATGTATATATATATATATATATATGTATATATATATATAATTATTTCACATATACGTGTATGTATACATGAGTGTATGTATATATATGTGTATGTATATATATATGTTTATATATATATATCTATGTGTGTGTGTGTATATATATATTTGTATATATATATATATATGTACGTATATATATATATGTATGTAAATATATGTATTTATATATGTATATATACGTTTATGTGTTTGTATGTGTGTATATATATATATATATGTATATATACGTATATATGTATGTACATATATGTATATATATTTGCGTATACGTATGTATATATATGTATACATATAAATTTCCATATATTAGTTTATAATTGAGAAGTAATATATATATATATATATATATATATATATATATATGAATTTGGAGGCTCTGATCAATATCTATATATATATAATGATCATAAATAAATGTAGATTATATATATATATATATATATATATATATATATTTAAACCATGGAAAATATTCTGCAACTTTAGGCTTAAGAAGTTTATAAAACAACATTTTCAGGCAGTTAAGAAGATGGAATGATGTGAAAATCGAAAATACGTCCAAATACAGACAAAAACCGTTAACAGTTTTTTTTGGCACTCTAGACGGCGGCCCGTGTTAGTGGTGTTATGATCACCATTATAGGAAATGGACAAGGCAACTCGAGTTCAAATCTTGAATGAGGCTATCAACATTTCAAATAATGATAATACCCTTTGGAAAAGGTATGAATCCAATTATTCACCCTTTAGGTAAATAGTAGGTCATACTCGGCTCTTCAACCACGGTATGGCAATTGGTCTAGAAGAAGGAAAACTTTGATTTCAACTCCGCTTAAAAATAATCTCTGTATCGCATCCTAGTCGTTCGGAGGGGTTGGTAAACGTAAACATATATATATATATATATATATATACGCCTTAATACATTTAGCGCCCGAGGGTGTCGTCAGTGATATTTTGCTTGGTTCCTTGGGGAGTTTCGGGTCTTCCAACATCATACTCCCTTCACCAAACAAACCCTATCAGAAATTATCAGTCTCTGATACGCCCTCCAGTTCATGCAACATAGGAAAAAACACCTCGGAAGGAGCATATATATATATATATATATATATATATATATATATATATATATATGCTCCCTCCGAGGGGTTTGAGTGCTTTCGCGAGGAATTACTGGTTGCCACTAGCATAATACAAAGCTCTTCTAATGTATTGAGCACTCCGGTAGCCATTAAGCGCATATATAGAGAAAAGAAAAATAATACATACACGTAAAATTCCTTTTTTAACGCTAAGGTTCCGCGGTAAGATATCGGACTGGCGTAAAGTCAGCTGGGTTTCGATCTCACCATGCAACATATTTCGCGTCTAGTCACACTGATGAGTTGTGATACAGCGAATCAGTCTACCTGTGAATGAATATATATATATATATATATATATATATATGAGGATCATTAAATAAATTTTTTCGTAAGAGCAGTTTTTCGTAAGAGCAGTTTTTCGTAAGAGCAGTTTTTCGTAAGAGCAGTTTTATTGATAGTACACACATGAAACTCTAGTCTCCTTCGAAGTAATCTCCTCCAGCTGCAATGCACTTGTTGTACCGTTCCAACAACTTCTGGAAGGTTCCATGGAAGTCCTCGTGTTAATGACATTCGACATAGCCTCTTTCATCTCCTCGATTGTCTCATAACGACAGCCTCTGAGCTTAGGGAATAACCAAAAGTCACAGGGAGCAAGGTCCGGACTGTAGGAACGTTCTTGATGCCCATCTTGGTCTGTGACAAGGATGGAGTTATGGACTGGTGCATTGTCCTCGTGGAAATGCCACTGAGCCGATTGGAAGAGAACTGTTCTCTTCCGACGGAATCTCTTGCTGAACTCCCTTAAAACCTCAACATAGTAACCCAAAGCCTAACCCAGCCCTTTGGCCAATCAACTCTGGTGTATTGACTTTCTTACTCCTCCTACACCTCTCATCATCCCTCACAGACTCCCTAACTTCCTTGAATCTCTTATGTCACTCAAAAACTGATGTTCGATTCATGCAAAATGGTCAAAAAGCATTCCATACGTTTCTGTGACATTTTTTCCAAGTTTAAAACAGAATTTTATTGCATATCGTTCTTCTAAAGTGTCCTCACGTCCAGATTGCATTTTTGAATTCACCAGCTGTGATTTTCAAGAGTTTACGACAATTTTAAATGCTTTTACAAAAAAGTCTGGAAACTTATTGAATGCACCATGTATTTATAAATTTTCATCATTTATTGATAGTCAATTAGAAATAGATCCAGAATATTCATAAGCATTATTATCAAATCCATATATCGAAAAAGTTGGAGTTTTATTTCAAAGCTGAAAATATTTCTCTTCATTTTGTTGAAAAATAATTTTAAATTAAATGCCACTTGAAAGGTTCATAACTTTAAACATTTTGACTTTTCCATATATAATCAGTCCTTTACAATCAATAAAGCTATGGAAGTATTTTACGTCCCCAAAAGAAGAAACTTTTTAATGTCTAATCGAATTTAAATAATTGTTGCTGTGAGAAAAAAAATAATACCTTACTTTTTTTCTTTTTTTTTTTTTCGTCTGAAAATTAAGATACTATTCAAAAATATGATAATGCATAGGCAACTGACATATTTCAGACTCAGACATGCACACACGAACAAATGCTACATTGAAAATGGCCGCCTACAAAACCAACACGCAAACCAACACGACACCCCAGCATCAGGTAAGCGGAAATCACCCCAGAATTATATTTCCTTATTTAAATCATTTCACCACTTTCAACAAAGAAAAACGTTCGCGTACAGTTACGAATTCCTAATTAAATAAATACTCCCTAGACAAATCTAAATCAACGCCTAGGAATACGTCCTTAGTTGTTTAAATTCTTTTTTAAATCGCACTTTCAAATTTGTAAAAATCGTACTTTCAAATTTCTTGACATAATTGTAAGACATCGCCAGTCTCCTACGTCTGACACTGAACTGTATACAGCGATGACGCCCCAGTTCTGGGTGAGTACTGAGTCAACCATTCGTTGCCATTACTCCTATTGTTGTATTTTGACCTTCGACCCGGCCAAAAATGCCATTCAAAGTGATGCACCGGAAGGAAGTGACACATTCCAATGGCAGTTATGAGAGGAAATCGCGCAGGTGAGCTCAGCTGATAATATGGGACAAGGTGAAGGTCCCACTTCAGAGTGATGCACCGGAAGAGAGTGACCTGTGAACTGCATGACAGTTATTTCCGCTTGATGAGGATCAAAAATGCCATTCCAAAGATTGAGTAGGCGATTGAGTGTGCGTTGAACTATTATATAACTCTGTCAAGACAGTTAGAGATCAGTTGGAGTTGCAGACAAGAGGTGGTAGGAAAAGCCACGCCAGACCGATGGGGCCCTTGGGGCCCCTGATGAGTTGGGGCCCAGAGAAATTGCTGATAAGATGTGGTAGAGAAAGCCCGGCGGAAGGGGCCCTCGAAGACCCCAGTAGTTTTGGAAACCCGTTGGTGACAAGATGTGGTAGAGAAAGCCAGCACTCAGCAGAAAACTGAGCCCCTGGGTCTCCGGTTGAGCAACCCTGGAGAACGAGAAAGACACAACGCTGACGGCCATAACAGTGGGGGTCAATATATTGCAGTTCCGTTCGGTCTCCAACTACCTCTCACACGCAAACCTTGAGTAACCCTTTTCGAACCCTTACAATAAAGTGAGAGGTATATATTATTCCAAAGAAGTCTTCGCTCGTCAGTTTATTATGTTATATAGTCACATATGCAGATTCACATCTCTATACATGCACATATATATGTAGAATAATTCACAACGACACAATGATAACGACAGACGCATGAAGGAAGACGCAGTAAGAATTCTTTAACAAAATATTTACCACTCACTTTATTGCAAGGGTTCGAAAAGGTTGTGCGGGATTTTACTGTGAGAGGGAGCTGGAGACTGAACATAAATGAAATATTTTGACCCCACAGTTATGACCGTCACGTTGTGTCTTTCTTGTTCTCTAGGGCTGCTCAACCGGAGGCCTAGGGCCCACTCTGCTGGATGCTGGTTTTCTTTACTGCATCTTATCAGCATCTTCTCTGAACCCCAAACTCCATCGGGGTTCCCTCGGGCCCCCTCGGTCGGGTGTGGTTTTCCCTACCACATCTCGTCTCCAACTGTCTGGAACTCTACTGGCAACTCCACTGGCCCCTTGGGCGTTGAACTCAACTGGAACCGGAACTCAATTCAACTGGCTCGTCGAACTCAACTGAGTTATATAATCGTTCGACGCCCACTCGATCTTTGAAATCGAATGTTTAATCGTCATCAAGAGGAAATAACTGTTATGCAGTTCCCAGGTCACTCTCTTCCGGTGCATCACTCTGTAATGTACCATGGGAATTTTTTTAGCTCGTCCCATTTCATCAGCCAATTTCCGCCCACGCGATTACCTCTCATAACTGCCACTAGAATGTGTCCCTTCCTTCCGGTGCATCACCTTGAATGGCATTTTTGGCCGGGTCAAAAGGTCCAAACATAACAATTATTGCGTCGGTAAGTATTTGGCATATATATGTATTATGTGTTTGTATAGTTAATCATGGTCAGGGTTATTGAGTGGCTATACAACACTATGATTCGAACCCGATTACCTGTCCCACGTGTGGGTCAAACAGATGGCTAGAAATTATTTTATTACATTTTTGGATATGAATACTTTAATCAATGTAACTATAAAGAATAATTACTAAAAGCTGGAATTGTTTATGATTCATTTTACTCTTTTGAGAGCTTTTCCCGCCAGCGTTAGCTGATGAATTTGATTGACCGGAAGTCTCCTCAAATCTCCAGGACTTTTCTTAGTATTCAGGCCAATCTCAACAATGCTGTAGCTTAGATGGTCTCCACTCGTCCTCTTATTTCCAAGTCCTCCAGTTCCTGTACCCATCCTTTGGTGACTGTACAGAGCGTGTCAATTACAATTGGTATAACCGTCACTTTCATATTCAATATTTTTTCCGTTCACAAGCAAGGTCTAGGTACTTGTCATTCATTTCGCTTTCTTTCAGTTTTACCTTATGGTCAACCGGAACAGAAATGTTCACTATTTGGTAGTTTCTCTTTTTTTAATTTTTTTTTTTTTTTTTTTTTGTGGTCTATCACTAGGTCAGGTCGTCTGGCTGAGATTAGGGGATCTGTTTGTATCTCAAAATCCCAGCAAATTTTGGGCAACTCATTTTCTAAGACGGATTCTGGGTTGCGCATATACCACTTGCTTGTATGGTCAAATTTAAATTCCTCTCACATATTATTATTATTTTCTCATTATTATTACCGAGTAGAACGATAAACTTGTCGTCCTAAAGAAAACAACACTACAGCTTTATTTTAAAACTTTTATTGAAAAAATCAATTCAGGTAACTTAATTATGTAGTAGAGCTGACATCCATTCAATGTAGCCGGCTTCAGCCCCAATCACCGCCTCGATACGGATCGGGAACTGGGAACATGCCTTTTCTACCAGCGCCGGCGGAGCTTGGCGAATGCTCGGCGGATGGCGGCGATCAGGCTGGCTTTGGTGTTGTGGGGGTCATGTTGGTGATGTTCTTGACGTATGACCAAACGAAGTAGTCCAACGGGTTCAGTTCGGGGGAGGACGGGGCAGTGAGAGAAGGGTACAAAGTCGTAGCACTCCTGAAACCAAGCCTGGTTCTCTTTGGACTTATGGGCCGGCGCCGATTCCTGTTGCCACACCCAAGGTCTTCCACCAGCCATCTGATTGCTCCAGGGGATCACCACACTCTTCAGCACATCCAGGTACCCTTTGGTGTTTACTTTTAAGCTGACTTCGAAGATGTGAGGTGGCATGATGTGGCCCTCATTTGAAACCACACCAAAAACCATAACCGTAGCCGGAAACTTTTTTTCATCACCCTGGGCACATCCCTGTTATTCGTAGCAATCCAGCGACGCATTTTGACAGTGCTGGCAATGATCCTGTTGTCATAACTTGGATCGGCAGAGGGCATGGGTGTCACTTTCAGACATGATAGAAAGCTTCTATTTCTCTTGGGATTAGTACACAACTGGCCAACTAGTTGATGGTCTGCAACAAAAAAATAAAACCGGTTTTCATTAAACGGAAATGGAATCATGTCATCTTTTCTAGGGCGACAATTTTATCATTCCACCCTGTACTTTAAACATATCACTTTGAGAAGTCTCCGTGGCGTAATAGCTAAAGTTCAGGGCTGGAAGTAATCAAGTTCGAAC
>CAUZXS010001359.1:0-26328 GCA_963585895.1 Sepioteuthis lessoniana
AACTGAGAGCCGGATGACAATAAAGAGAACAAAGGCAAGATAACTATAATGACAATTTATTTTGTTGAAGGCTACAATGTCTGGTCGTTTAAACGGTGGAATTAGTAGAACCGGCTGGTGGAATGATCACCGATGGTAGAGAAAGCTGATAGTCGTTGATAATAGAGAAAGCTGGCAGTCGTCGATGGTACTATTTACCAACCCCTCCGCTCGGGCAGGATAAGACACAAGGTCTTAGTAATTTACGAAGCTCTTTGCTTCAATGTGGCACAAGGCCCGAATGAATGGGGTACCCAATGAGACTCGAACTCACTCGTGTAGGTTTGCTAGTCTAGCTTGCTAACCGTTACACCACCAGAGGTGCCCTTAAATTTACAAAGCTCTTTGCTTCGATGTGGCACAAGGCCGAATGAATGGGGCGCCCAATGAGACTCGAACTCACTTGTGTAGGTTTGCTAGTCTAGCTTGCTAACCGTTACACCACCAGAGGTGCCCTGGCAGTCGTCGATGGTAGAGACAGCTGGGTGGTAGATGTCATAATTATTGGTTGAGGCAGCTGGATGTTCGATGTCCCAGTTGTGCGGTACTTTGGTTTAACCGAGAGTATATCAAGTGTTGATGCAAGTCCAAGCAGTGGACTGGAAGCTGCAATGCTGGAGCTGGTCTGATAGCTTGGTCACGCAGGATCAAACGAGTGGTTAAGATTGCCGTCTCTTAGCTCTATGTCGGCGAGGAACGAACAAACGAACGAGTGACTAAGACCACTGTGTCTTAGCGTTGCAGCACCGAAGAACGAACGACGAACGAGTGGTGTGACTGAGAGTACCGTGCCTTAACATTGCGGAGTCGGAGAAGGAGTTTCGTTGCTTAGACTATCATGTCTTTTTACTACGGAACCGATAAATAAGCAAAGTAGCGTCTTAGCTCTGTGTAGCAGGAGATAGAGCAAACGAGTGACTACGACTACACCGTGTTAGCTCTGCATAGCCGAGGAACGGACGAGAAAACCGTGGCTAAGACTATCGGGTCTTAGCACTGGGCGAGCAAGAATCAACCGAAAAGGTTAAGACCGGATGGTTTTATAATCCCCTTCGTCTTTGCCTGCAGGCCGTCTGTTTCTACAAGTTCATATGAACCGTTAGAGATTCCCCAACACTAGGGTTGAAGACCTCTAATGGTCCTTAAAAGGACCTTTTCGCATGTGTACGTAGGTTTAATGCAGATGAGACCCCTAGATGAAGGATCACGCCTTGAGAGCGTAACTTACGAGTCTGGATTCTAAAGAGTCGTACCAACGAGCAAGCCCATTTGACTGCTGAAAATATTTGTCTATAATTACAGTGAAAGTGATGTCACACTACCAGGACCGGTTCGTCCATACTGGCACTGTTAGTGTAGTAAAGAGATTTTACTTCCATTCTTCGCTGGTGCTGCTAGTCAGGGCTACAGATGATTTGATCATTTCCGGTTGCAACCGGACGTATCGTTTTAAAGCGATTGTTTGTTAACATTTTGAACAGAGTGCGAAATGTGTTTGACTAATATATATATATATATATATGTGTGTGTGTTTGTTAATGTGTCTGTATAATATTACGCATGTGTATGAGTAAAATAAATATCTATCTTAGTATATAATATACGTGTATTAATGTATGTAATACTGAAACATAAATGTGGGGGTGTTTATGCATATATGAGTATAAATATGTATATAGGAGTCGTGTGTATACACTTATAAGTTTGTGAGCGCACATATATATGCATATATTTTACGGAAATATCAATTCAGTGGTTCTACTATAGATTTATTTTGAATACAATAAACCCTCGTCAGATGGAAGTAATATATTCGTGCTTAGAAAATGATGTACACATCCCTACTTTTTTTTTTGGCTAAAAGAGAACTTTTTTTTTTCGTAAGATATATTTTTATGTTAATATCTAAGTGTTCTTCTTAATCTATTTTAAAGAATTTGTTACCTATAATCTAAATTGCTATTTGTTTGTTTTTTTTATTAAAAATAACGGTGAAAACCCCGAGGCTGTTTCTAGTGAGTAGAGACTTAATTTTAAAAAAAAAAAGCAATAATCAATTAAAGTTAACATATTCTCGAAATTTCTATGAAATAAATATTGGAGTTAAATTTCTGATGATATCGTCAAAGTATTGATATTAATTTAACTAAATGTCTATTAAGGAGACATTTCGTAACTAACTTTTAGTTATTTATATTAGGAAGTTTTCTTTTTCGTTTTTTTTTTCTTATTCAATTTAACCGTGATTAGTAATTGACTCCTGTTGTAATAGAGATTGGATCAATTATATTAGAAACTTTTTTTTTTTTTTTTTTCAATCAAATAGTAATCTCAAGTATAAAATTATTCGGGTTGCTACACGTTTGTTTACCTATTTTTAGACGGTGTAGTACATTGGAAAGTTCCTCCAAATTTTTTAGATAAGTTTTAAGTTTGGATCTTTTTCTTTTTTTCATATTTGCATTATTAAATCATAATCCAATTTTTTAATGGGGTATATTTATACATAGCTGTATCTTTTTATATTTTAGAACATAGACAAGTATACGTATTAGTTTCGACAGGCCTTTTAGTTCAATGTTTTACTCCTTTGATTCGACGTTAAAGTTTCATAATAGGACTTTATTTGTAGATCATTTAGTTATATGTTAACGTTAATCATATTTAATATAATTAGAATATCAATTTGATTTACGGCAAGAAATTATTTCTGTTTCTACATTTTTTTTTTAATTCTGTCCTCGTATTTAGTAGGTCATTGGGTCCCAGGGCAAGCTGTGTTGTCGTTTGCAATCTGACTTCACTTTGAGGTTATTCTATTCCTACCTCACTTTTGTTTTGTTGGTTTAACTTCCTGGATAATTAAAGCTGTAGAGGAATTATACGAAAGAAGAAGACAACAACTGATAGGAGACAAGGACATATTTTATATTTTTCCTTTATTTCTGGGTTTAACAACCATTCAGTGGGTGAAGAAATTCTTCCTGAATACAAATGAAATGGTTGAATCAACTAGTCAAGGTGTTGGTCGTTTCTTGGGTATATATGTGTCCTTATTCAGTATATAAAACTTGAATAACGTGTTCGGTATATATAGCTGATATTTCAATATACTTTTTTTTCTTATAAGAATAAATTACATCCTCCGAATAAACTGTTAGTAGAGGTGGATTTTTTTTTATTTCCAATCATCGGGTTCACCAAACCAAATAACAATTTAAATTATAGGTAACGAATTCTAAAATATAAAAAACAAACAGGAGCACTTAGATTTTAAGATATAGATATATCTTCTACAAAAAAAAAAAAAATCTCTTCCAGCCGGAAAAAAGTAGGGATGTCTACATCTTATTCGAAGCACAAATGAATTATCTCCATCTGACAAAGGTCATTATAACAGACATAAATTTATAATGGAACTACTGGATTGATATTTTCCTGTTGAACATATTTTTAAAAAAAAAGTTTTTGCTCTGCATGTGAGTTTCGATATATTTTTATCTGAAATCAATTATATATTCGATAGCTGTTCAATTCACCTTGGATAACTACGTAACAGTTTAAACCCAAGACTATTTTCCCCGGATCATAAATACTTATGAGGGAACATGAGGATATGAATAGATAGATAGTTGTGAGAATATATATATATATATATATATATATATATATATATATATATATATATATATATATATATAATCATAAAGTTTATTTTCATGCCCATATGCATATGATCGTGTGTATAAATGTATACTTGTATAAAAAAAATTTGGGCATATCAACCAATATTACTCCGTTTTTTAGCATAGATCTACCAGCCTTGATGAAGACTTCTAATTAAATCTAAATTTATCTATCATAAATAATTCCCAAGCTAAAATAATTTTGATAACGTTTTTGCATTAAAAAAAAAAAGGTGGAATTTAGAATGTGTTGGAATATAAACAAATCATCAAATATTTTTCTTTCGTTTTTCCTTTTCTACATATATTCTGTCTGATTTAAATCATTTCTTCTCATGTAAACATGTTCGTGTTATTCTGGAGATATATATATATATATATATATATATATATATATATATATATATAATGTTTTTTCGATAGGAACAAGGGGATGTGTACACCCGGGATGAGTGTATATAGAACTTGTCTAAAATCAGAAGTTCTGCTGTACATCAAGCCATTTTCAAGAATAATCTCCAAAAACACCCAAACCTTGAAAAACCAATACACTAAATTCTCGTTAAAAATGCACGTATATAATACAAGACAATGAGTAAAAAAAAAAACCCCAAAAAAACAACCCGCATGCACAAGTTTTGGCATACTCGTGTGCTTAGCAACAAAATCGAACAATCAACTCTAAATTAGCTCTTAGGTCAGGCGATTCTAGATACATTTAGCAATTAGAATTCTTGTCTTTCTCATACGTATATGTGACGTCAAATTTCACCGCATTAAGCAATACCATTATATTTTGTATCGTGCCCGTTCCATCATGTCAGCAAACACTTCAATAGCCAAAGACAATATAATTTAAAACAAATGTGTAAAAGGAAAATAAATGTTAATAGCAATTTTTTTTTTTGGTGGGGGGACGATGGAAATTAACGTAGTCTTAATCCTATTAGAATAAACAGAATGTACTATTCTTGAAAATGTCTGGAGACATAGATAAAAGCAGTCGAAAATCGCTATGTTTGTGATGATTTCTGAATGTTTCAATCCGGAATTACATTGTTTTATTCCTAAGCTAAAAAAAAAATATCATTCATACTTTCTTGACTTGTTAATCCAAAGTATATGAATGAAAACCATTTCAATTATACGTGTGTTGAGGTAAGTCCGTTTATGTACAGATTATCCTTAACTGCCTGTTTTGAGGCGGAGTATTTGTGTATGAGTACATAATTTGTGTCATTACGAATACTGATGAATCCTTTTCTAATCTCTAATTTCTTTTAGTGGTGGAGGGGAATATGAATTCATCTTACAAGATTTTCTAACCAATAGTCTTAATTGAATTCCGAGTGAGATCATCTCTTGACAGCACTCTAGTGCTTGTCTAAGTTTTTTTTTGCAGAATTCTTTTGTACCTTGTCTTGACGGTCTCAGTTCTTCCAGCTCCCTCAAATGTACCACAGTTTTCTTAGAAGGTTACAAATATCTTGTGTACGGTTCTCACGATCCGAAATTTTTCAGCTATCTGACAAGGCCCAAGTATTCATAGTTTTTTTTTCTTTTGATTTCACTCACTGATCTCATAGGACGAATAAGTCTATTTGTTGGGATATTTTTCTTGTATGCTAAAACTAAGACAGGTCTTTTAGTAATTTAAACTTTTTTGATTATTTCGTATCTTGTTTTCAAGGAAATATTGGACTCTCTGCGTATAATATTTATCTGTTCAAATATATTTCTTTGCCTAATTCTTACTTGATCACCGTCCTCAACTACTCTTAATTTCTCTTGTATTCCTTCAGTGCCAGTAAGCTTCTTTGGCTTATATGGTGGTTGTTTCATCTATCTATTCTCATAGTCTACAGTCTACAGAGGGATTCTCCGTGGTGTATCTCAAAGTTAGCAAGTTCAAACGACAATGAATGAGATTATGATTACTTCCCGACAAATATTCTTGGGGAAAAGTATACCTCTTTAGGTATGAGTTAAATGCGATCACTGCTTTTCTTCTTCAACAATAACTTTGCCTTTAAATAACTCAAGAAGATGAATTAGTCATTAAACAAAGAATCATATGATAGCCATCTTTTCCTATTCTCTTGAATAACGAGACATTATCCCATTTACCAACCCCTCCTCTCTGCCCTAATATTTACCCATAGCTGGAGGGAGAATGATTAGATTCATACCTTTCCTGAGGGTATTAGTGCTATGTGAAATGCAATCAATCTCGTCCAAGATTTGAACTCGTGTCGCCGTGTCCATTTTCTACGACGATAACCATTACACCACAGGCACCTCCACATATAACGAGACATTATAATTCTTTTAAAATTAAAATTTACCTCGGAGGCTTCATAAAAAAAGTGATATACAACTTCCTAGTTCATCATTTGAATACTAATGAACAGCTTTTTAAACCCCACAAAAAACTGCCATCAGTCTGGTTATGGAGACCTTTTTTTATGTTTAAAGCATGAACTTCTATTACCATCCCCAAAATTGATTTCCCGCTTTGTGTAAGTGGTGTGCAGCTGATACGATTAATATTCTACACATCATTTGTATTTAATTATAGGATCAAATGAATGTAAAAATGGCTAGCGTAGATTGTCTTCATGGACTCTCTATCACAGAACTTTTACAATATTACTAATTTGCAATCGATATCACACATTTTACTTTATAGTATGTGAAAAGTTTCAAAATGTGTTCATCAAAAAACAAAAAAATAAATAAATGAAGAGAACATTTGAAAAATTTATAATAATTAAAGAAAAAAAAAGAAAGAACAGTCTTTTTTTTTTTTTTTAAATGAAACACACGACTCCTGAGGAGTAAATGTTCGCAAAATAACGCCCAATTAAGTTTAAACATTAGCAGGTGTCCGACGCTGTCAATAGAATCCATTTTTGTAATCACTGAAGCATTATGTTGGCAAAAGACTATTATTTAAGTTTTAGTGTAAGATAATTTTTCTCTGAGAATGAGTTCTTTTAAAGTTAAATGAACTCTTATGATTTTTTTCTCGATCCATTTGAAGGGAGATCTTTCTCTCCGTTTCTCTCTCAGGCTATATACTGTTCTAACACGCTCTCTCACCCAGTCCTCCTAAATCGTTCTATCAATTTCCAAGTACATATATCGAGCCAAATTCTCGATACGGATATGTTCTAAGCAAAATATATTACTTCTAAGTTGGGATTTATTCAATTAATTAACTTCTGTCGTCTTATTGATGAAAAATGTTATTATATATATATATATATATATATATATATATATATATATATATATAGTATTGCGTGAAAGGTTGTGTGTGTTTAACTGTGTATGTTACCATGTAGACCCCACAACAATGAACACCTTCGGTCCTATAGCAATGCTGCCACATTCTTTCGAGGGTTAAAAACATGGCAAATTACGCACGAAGAAACACTTCTAATACAATCAAAATAATGAAAACTCTCTCTCTCTCTCTCTATATATATATATATATATATATATATATATATATATATAATTTCAATTTATTTTTATTTATTCACTATTATTTATTATAACAGTCTTATAGAGGCCAGCTCTTTCATGCGCATATGTGTGTGTATGTATGCAAGCTAGTAAGAGTATCTAGGTATAGATACAAGTGTTGCAACTCTCTTTAGAGTGTTAAAAAATGACCAGTTACTTAAGAAAAAAAATGTTTCCTGCAACCAGCCAAATAATCATTTAGTCCTTTTTGTGTTCTGAATCCTTAGACCATTTTTTATTCAATGAAATCAAAAAACAAAAGCCCTATAATGTTTTTAGTCTCGTTGCTTTCTTTTTTGATTGGATTAGATTGATGGAAAAGGAAAAATCTCATACCTTCTTTAAAGAGTTGCCGAAGTAGTAATTTAATTTGAATCCCATTTTATAATGCTCTTATTGGTGCCTATACTTCTTGTCATTACTCACATACTTTTAAGCGGTTATTTCTATAACGTCTATTAATATTTTATTATAGAAAAAAAATTATGGAAAGAAATTACCAGACTTATTTGAAAATTCACAATTTCTTTTATAGTATTGCTGTGATGCCCTGCAGTGAAAGATAAAAGAGACGGTATATCTAGTTTAGTATTGATTTAGGGCTCAAATAAGTATATATCACTTGTTAAAATTTTATAACAAAAAAGAAAAAAAATACTGATGCACATTACTTTAGTGCAGTTATCTTTCATATATTTATAACTTTGAAACAATCTTTTAAATTCAATGGAAAAATAAACTTATATAGGATAATATATCAAATCCGTTGTTAATTTTCTGATGATATATCGCCATATCCATCCAATCATCAATTAATATAAAACTAAATCGGCGTCTTTGCTTTTAAAATAAATATCTTCTTTTGCTAATTTAATAATAATTTTAACATTGAAAATTATGTACGTTATCATTGCTCTCCATCTTAAATGATCTCATCAAATGAAATAAGCATTTCGTTTTAATGTGGGCGTTTTGAAGACGCTAGCAATATACAAAGCAGGCTTACACGTAAGCTGCATCGAAATGAAATAAGAACAAATAATTTACCAGCTGTATTTTTATTCCATTTAAATTCATAATGCCAGCCAGTATTTTCATTTCTCTCCTAGTGTTAATAACATTCCCGTCTTCACTCCGACATCCACTCACTCTCTTGTAAATTAAAGAGTAAGAATATTTTGTATGGTATCAAGAGACACGCAATCTATTTCATGTAGACCAAACGATTTTTTATGAAGATACAGAAGTCTAAGGAAGTGATTTTTACATTGGCAGATATTTCTGTCAGGAAAAAGAAAAGATCCCCCTCCATAGCTAAAGGGCTCTTAAAACAATAAACAAAAATGATGCAAACACTGTTTTGTGAGATCAAGATTTTCGAATGAAATTAGAATTTCTTACTAAAAAAAACACACACTTAATTATATATTTAGAGAGAATGGAAGATAAGTCGTATTACCGATGTGTTGTCAGTTCATTCTTGCTGGCTAATCAACATCCCATTGCCTAGTGGGCGGGGAATGTAGAATACAGTGGTTTTTACTTCTTTTCAGTGGTGTTAAACTCCCCAACGAGTGTCCTGGGTATGACACTAAACAGTCTGATGCTGTGGTTCCAGTAATAGTGGAGCTTCGGGGAATGCAGACTACTCCTTCACTGCCATCGCTCCCGGGTTCACTCTGGTCTGTAATGCAAGTACCTGATAGTGTCCTATCTATCGGTCAAATGGAACTGTTTTAATATTGAAACTCTAATTACATGAAACTGACTTGTTTGAAAAAGAACTGTATTAATATTTAAATGTGTTTAAACAAAATCTATACATATAATAAACTGAATTGTTTGAAATATAGTTGTTTTACTTAATTGAGTAGCTTGAAAAAAAATGTTATTGACAATTAAACTCTGTACTCATGCTAAACTGAATTGTTTAAAATAGAACTATTTGTATAAAAATGTATTTGGCACGAAGTAACTTACAATGGTTGATATGCAATCAGACCCCGAAAAAGGTACATCTGATTATGTTGGGGTGGGGCAGGATGCAACACAGGGTAAATTTTAAACGAATTTCTGAGTTTTCTTTCTCTCATTTTTCTTCATATTATTTAACCTGTCATTCAGCTACAGCCAAAGTGCAACACAAAAGTAATTTTTTATCAGTTTAAGGACAGTTTGAATTCAGAGCTTTCTATTGCCTGGACTAGTTTCATTAACAAGTCTAAATAACACGATTTATCCTGCTATTTCCCATTGGCTGCTGGAAAAAAAATGATATATTTCCGAAGAGCATTAGCGTGGAGTGAAACGCTGTCAGCATCATCAAAGATTCTAACTCAGTTCTAAGATTCCTTTCCTTCAATATTGCCAGTTATTATAATCAGCACATCACATTTATTATCACTGCATAGGTTACAATCATCTCATTTGGAACAGTTTAGCCTTGTATCTATTACCCCAACTCAAACGGAATACGAGAGAAATTCATTTTTTAATAGAGGGTAGTTGATGGACTTATTGTTAAGGAATGCCCTCCTGTCTATTGTTATTTCATTTCAAGGGGTTTAAGGAACTGTTGTCATTATATATATATATATATATATATTTTCAAATGAATAAGTCCGCAAAGAGATTTCTATTTTTTCTAATTATCTATTTTGCTCTTATATATGTTTCTAGCTTCTACCTTTCTTTTGGAAGTCTTTAATGGTCAGGGCTGTGTAGTTTTTGGTTTATATGATGACGACCCTGATGTGGCTGCTAGTCATTCAACAAAAAAAAAGTGAGCCTTCGTGTAACCCACGACTATGTTCAGCCAACTTACTTACTGAGAGCTGTGGGGAATGGACAGTTATCATTCTCTCTAATTGGTTTCTTTACCATCGTTAAAAACTGTAGAACAGAATAAGCTTTTGTGTTAGTGTGCTAAGATAGTTTCGCGAGTTCCTCACCTTCTCCCATGGTGAGGTTACCACAGGGAACAGACTACTACTTTAGATGAAGCGATGCAGCACGTCGTGGTACAACCGTAAAATTGGTGTGTTACGATGCAACATTTTATGTGGTGCAGAAACATTAAAACCTTCTATATGAGGCTTGTAGTGGTTCACTAGTACTGGCTTGAAGGTAGAATGTACCACACACTGAGTGTATGTTATTCATTTCCGGCTAGTATCACGGTCTCAGAAACTGACCTTAAATTATAATGCAATTAAGGTCCTAACAATTTCTACGTATTGTTTTATTGCGATTCTGCTCCTTGATCCGGCCATTAGCGATCACTGATATAGCTGACGTCGGTAACTATGCTGTAACTACCTGAGAGTTTTAGCATGAAAGGTTAGGGAAATAGTCTTATCCCAGTATTTGAACTGGTCTCACCGTGTCTATTTTCCACACAATAACTATCAGACTACAAAAGCCTTTAAGTTTGAAAAGGCAATCAATTGTAGTTGTTCGAAAATCGATCATATCAAGAAAGGTCCATAGCTGCCGGTAATATCTAACATAGAACCTTTTCCTTGTTATCGAAGAGAAAAATGGGCATCTTCAGATAATGGAACCTCATGGTGCAATACAAATTAAGTGTAAATACTTTGCATAGCACCCTGACTATCATGTGGTTCATGGAAAACGTCCGGCTTTATTACTTATGCAATCAATCAACACTTGTTCATCGTTTACAAGTCTTACGAAAATACACAAATCAGAAAAATTGATTTCTCCTGAAATACCGGAAACAAACATTGGTCAACATCGAGAAGACTGAAATATCTTGAAAAAAAATCGTGAGTGAGTTCTGATGAAAATACAAAAACAAGCAGATACAAACACACACACATATATATATGTGTGTGTGTGTGTACATATACGTGTGTGTATGCATAGATATATGAATATATAAACGTGTATGCATATATATATATAATTTGATCTTCATTATTTAATCAAACCTGTTTAAATGAAGGACCGCAGCCCAACTAAACATAAATGAAAATACATGATCCTGAGGCTCCCGACAATGATGACACGTGAAAGTATCGGTGTAGTCTTGTAAAAACTTGAAAAGTTCCTAATCAAATTATATAGACAACATATGTCTTTATAATTTAATGAGGCCTGCTTAAATAAATGACTGCTGCTCAACAACTAACACACACACGTATGTGTTTATATGAATATATGTATGTATATAAATATATATATAAATATATATTCATATGGAAATGCCCATCTCTCTCTCTCTCTCTCTCTCTATATATATATATATATATATATATATATATATAATGTGGGTGTGTGTACGTATTCATTAAAAATAGTTGTTAATCAAAAAATATTCTTAAATTAATAGGTTTGCAGATATGTTGTTCCATGCCTGGGTTTAATGTGAGTGATACCACATTTGACTCAACTCATAGATCTATTGTAAGCTTGTCTTTCTGTTTATAAGTGTGTTTGAGTTTAGTTAGGCTCATTATAATACACATACTTATATATGCACCATAATGTAAAGGAGTGTATATATATATATATATATATATATATATATATATATATATATGTGTGTGTGTGGGTGGGTGTGTAGTTGGACAGAAGTCTTTTATTTAAGCATATTTGATTAAATAAAAAAGACGCTTTTTGTCAGGTATAGAGCAGAAGCACATGAAATAATAAAACCTAAATACAAAATTCAGAATGATTGCAGACATTCCTTTTAATACATATGTGTGTACATATATTTATATACACATTTATCACACATACATGCATAAACAAAGTGATAATAATATTTGGAAAGGTCTGAATCGATCTTTTCTCCATCCAGCTATGGGTGAATTCTAGGACAGTCTGGGCTCTTTAATCATGGTGAGGAAGTGTGGATATATATATATATATATGTGTGTGTGTATTTATTTATTTTCGTATTTATGTACTTCGCACTTTGACCCAAAGTTTAAAAACAACCTAGACCTTTAGAATTAAGTTAATTTCGAAGATTGTTTATTTTTTTCTTCATTTTATCTCATTCTTTTACTGATATTTTTTTTCAAATCCGAGAAAATTCAGATTCAATATTTAGCAAACTATGTCATGTACGATGACTTGGCAACAGATAGTTAGAATTTAAGTCTCCAGTGAGGACGTATAGTCTTAAAACTTTTTTTTTCCTTTTAATTTTTAGACAATATCCTCAAACCCATGGTCAATTACATTTAACGAAGTGGTATTCATATCTATGCAAGTGTAGTTAATTTGAAAATTGAAAACAAACGGAAATCACTAATGTTGAATAAACTCATGATTTTTCTTATGTTTGCAACCAGTTTCAAATGTACAGAACATTCAGTAAAAGATAAGTGGAAATAAGTTTAACAGAAGTGGAATTGGCCTCGTGAAAAAACAAATGTTTATGAAGGAAAATTACACGAGTTTTATTTATCTTGGTTTAATTCTCTCATCGATTTCTAATGTTTTATTTAGGCGAGTAGATTATCATTCAATTAGCGATGTTCTTGCTACAACATCAGATCATGATCATATTCACGCTTCTATTAAGATGGAGGAAAAACTTGGAAATAAATTTTATTCATCTTATGTATATCAGAAATTATGTTATTTGGAAAAATAATTCAGTGCAACGCCGACACCCTCACAGTGCTCTTTGAAATTATGATTTGGATCGGGTTAGTAAGTTGGCGACCGTAGTCGAGGGTGACCCGAGGGCTCCCTTTTCAATAGCTACAACACCAAGATGTTAGGCAGGGCACTACTCCCTTCCCTGGATTGCTCCACTTTACCCTTGATACGTACCTTATATCGCTGAGTGTTAAGCAAGTAGGTATCAAGTATTATTTTTAAAGTATTTGGTATGACGCGACTTGAGATTGAGCCCTGGTTTCCCAGACCATTGGCGAACACTCTACCTACTAGACCAACGGGGCGTTCTTTTTGATCAGGGAAGTGGCTATATTTGAGAATTTTTAGATTTATGATAATTTTCCCTTTTGACAGTGCTACGTACACGAGACATAAGTGGGAACTGAGTGTTCTCTTGACTTCGTTTCTCTATTTGCAGTTCTTTGGTGGTTGGGGTACAGTAAGACTTGAATTCATATAAACAGAGAATGAGTGAGCATTCTGAAGATAGGGAAAGAATCATTTCCTACGGGAAGGAAGAAGCTACCTTGAATATTGTTTTCGTTATCCATTCCCTCTTATCCCTAACACCTCGAAAAACTGAAAGTAGTGAATAAAACAACTGAGGAACTAACGGTTGAGTCAAGTTTTGTTTTTGATTATCTTTACGCATCCAATTGACATCGCAGTGATTAGTAACAATACTAAAAAAAAAAACATTGCACTAATAAAAATCTATCATACATTTTTGTTAGATTCAAGTTTTACGTCATCATCAAGTCGTACTGATAGAACGAATTCCGTTGTCTCTCTCTCTCTTCATCTGTCCCTATCTTCTATCTCTCCTGGCAAGCCCTCTGAACAGCATCCAGTCACCGAACTAAGATGATGTATTTTGGACTTTCTGGATAGGTCTCTGCGTAGGAGTTCATAGAATAACATCGTTTATTTCTTCCTTACTTCTTTAGCAGTGTCCAACATGTTTTGTTCATATTACTTTAATGGTTTGTAGGATGATACATAAATCGCCGTTCAACTGCTGTTTTGTCGATTGATGCTGGCGGGATTTATACAAAACACCACCCATTTTTTTTTTTTTTTTTTTTTGTAGCTCGCATCTAGCTTCTTGAAGCGTTTTATTAGAGTTACATTGGTGCCACCATATAGTAGAACCGATACGAACATAGGTTGGAATAAATCCCGTTTTTTTTATAAAAGAGATCCGATTCCTACTTGATCGACAACCTGGCTGTAGCACTTTCCGCCTTTCCTTTTCATCTGTTGACATCGATTTCACTAGATAAGATATTGCTGCCGAGGTAGTTTAATCGGTCAACTGATCTCATAGGCTTCCTACTTAAAATCAGAAGTACTCAGTGATATTGAAAACACATGACTATAGTTTTATCAGCGTTCTCGTAGATGCCAGTCATTTTTGTTGCTTACTTTAGGCAATACAACAGGAATTTAAGCTGAACAGGTGCGAGAACAGTGAAATCATCTGCGTCTTTTGTGTCTGACACAGATTCTACGAGATAAAGTCTGTTTCTTGTCTTATTTAATGTGAAATTATTTTCTATCACAAGATCTATGGACATTCGTAGTACGTAAACTTTAGAGATTAAAAAATTGTAATGTCAATATATCTTCTTACAAGACTTTAGGTGTCAACGTTAAAATATTCAGTGTCACCAACAAGTGAGCGAAAAATTGCGTTTGTGTCTTTTGCAAAGTTTCAGATATGTATTGAGAAATTTACGAACCAGTGTAATTCCTCGAGATTTTGAATGTACACCTATTATTTGATGGGGTTATCAAAATCTATGCTGCTGTGGATCGATTACTCCAAGAGCTTATCTATTTTTCATAAGATTTTTAATTGAGACATTTGGGAAATAGGACACCGTAATCCAAAGCAGTTATAGTAGTAAGAGTTGTCTCCGTAGTACCTCGGGATTCCAATGTTTTGGAGAATGAGAGGGTGCATTTTTTTCTCTATTTCGCTCTCATATTGGGTTTTGTTTAATCGAAGAAGTCGTCAAATTTCATTGTCTCCGACCCTTCAGGATATATTGCGTCATGACAAGCATTTTTTTAATTACTTTTTTTCAGTATTGCATCAAATTCTCCCTTCGTAAATTGTCATAGTTTAACGTCTATTTGTCCGTTAATAATTCCTTTAGTATTTTTATCTGTGATTCCAGGATGGTTTTCATTTCGAAATGTTATTAATTTCTCTTAACTTTTTCTTCTTCGTTGAAAGCTTTCAGGTTCTTTCTCAGTGATTTTTTTTTTTTAGCTCTCTTTATTTACAGACATACAAATCCTGATGGTATTTCTTATAGCAAATTTCTGATTATATTGATGAAGCCTTGTATATAGTGTAATTAATGATTTTATGTTTTATTTAGTTTTCTAAGGGATTTCTTAAGTTTTGTGTTTGAGTTTGTTAAGAGTATTTTATTAAGTATGAATATTTTATTCATATTATTTCGTAAAATTAGAATTTATTAAGCTTTTTGCACAGATGTGGCACAAGACCTAATGAGAATCGAACTCACTCGTGAAAGTTTACTAGCCCGGCTTGCTAACCATTCTAGATTCTCATAGGGAAGTTAACCATCTTTAGATGGAAATGTTTTTGAACACAACGGGCACTTTAAAGCTACAGGCTTCTAATGCTTATAATTATAATGTTTTTAATTCGGAAACTGATTCTACTATAAAAGTGCGAAATATTTTTTATCAACTTTCATTTTATGAAAATAATAAAAATAATGAAGATAATAATGAGAATAAAACTTCATATTTTTTCACTCCCTGGTACGTTCCTCACAATAGCCAACGCTGGTGGAATTTCACTGGAGTCTGAGTTACTGCAAATCTCCTCAGTTCTCTTGGACTATTCTGAGAATTCTAGCTGATCTTAATGCTTTAGCCTGGATAGTCTGTATTCGTCTTCTGATTCCTAACTATAACCTCCATTTCCCAAGACTCTGAGGACCGTTCCAATAGTGCCACTCAGAATTAGTATCAATCACTGTCATTTTTATGTTCCATAGCTTTCTCAGTTCTCAAGCAAGGTCTAAGTACTTTTTCGCTTTCTTTGATTTCCAGTTTATTGTCCACTGGGATTGCAGGATATATTATGTTGTTAATTATCACAAGGTCTGCTCTTCGGGCAAGGATCGGCTGATCCGTTTGTATCTCAAAATCCCCGATAATCTTATACATCTCATAATCTAGGACGGATTCTAACATGAGGATATACAATTTGTTTATATGGTCACATTTTAATGAACTACACAATTCGCTGTGGATCATCTTCCTTTCCCAGTCGAGTGTAATCTTTTACTCCTTTTACGCTAGTTTGCGGCATTCGATTATTATGTGATTGACCATTTAATATCTATCTTCTCAAAATGCATACTTACTATTCTTTTACGCATTATCTGTATTGACTTTAATATAATTGACCCTTTCAGTGTTGTTTTGTGATGCTGTTAGAAGAGATTTTGTTTCTCTCCAGAGGTTTTCCTTTTATAGCCATCTCCATTTTGCAATCTTCAAATCCTGGACGAGACTGATTGCATTTCACATAGCACCAATACCTTTGGGAAAGGTATGAATCTAATTATTCTACCTCCAGCTATGGGTAAATAGTAGGACAGACTAGGTTCTTCAGCCTTGGTGAAGCAACTAGTCTAGGAGAATGAAGACTCTTAATTCAAACCTCTTAAACTTCGCTTAAAAAATGGACCTTGTGTCATATTCTGCCCGAACGGAGGGTTTGGGTAAATATGATAGCCATCACTTTTTTTTTTTTTTTTTTTTTTTTTTTTTTTCCGAGTGAGAATTTGCCAATTTGTCGCTTGAAATATCCATATAGTTGTTTTTCTTTCTATTTCTGTCTCTCAGAGATATTTAATCTATTTCTTATGTTTTCAGTGGTAGTACTGGTCGCTTTTTGTAGTATTTCTTTACTCGTTTCAATATTTTCTTGGAATTCACGAATTGATCAATCCTCGCAAAATTCGACGTTGACTAGTCCTCTTATTCTTTCTATTCTTCACATATATAGTCTGTCAATGTCGACTCTGAGATGTAAGGCCTTGTGCATTGTCATTAACTTTCTGGTCGTCTTGTTGTTTGGTCTGAGTTCCTCTCTTGTCCATTTTAAGAATCCTCCCGAATATCTTACAAGGGGTACTACCCAGAGGTTTATCCCTTTGATGGGATTTGTGCTGCTGACTGGTTTCTGAGCGTTTTCTTGTTTCGGTGTTGTACATTTTTCTTGTTTTTCTTTTATCTCCATTTGTTTGATGGTGTCAGCTTCCAGTATTTCCAAGTACTTGCAAGTTTCCTTTTCTCCTAGTGTTCTATTTCTTTCTTCATTTGTAGCTCTCAGTTCGATAACTAAGTATATTTATGAGTGGAATCATTGCTATTACAAATACTAAAGACGAAAGTGCATTTACTTTGAAGATGACTTTGTACATTCATCGCTGCTAAAATTTTTCCTCCTGCTGTTAATTACACTTTCCAGTTTTTTTATGGCTTCTCTGATGAATTCTGTGCCTTTGTCCGATATCTTGTACATTTTTCGACAATATAGGATGTTTTGATGAATTTACAGAAAATCGAGTGTTCCCCTGTGGAAACCTTTTCCATTCTCCTGGAAATGGTTTGTGGCATATAAGCTAGTGCTTGATCTCCCAAATCGGTGATGTCAGAACTTCTACATCATAAGTATACAAGTTATCGGTCTATATTTTCTGGAGTCTTTCGAGGGTCTTTTTGGATCAGAAGTTTTTCCGATAGTAATACATTTAGGGGGTCTTGTTTCTGCTTGACATCTGTTCAGTTGAATTGTCAGTTTGTCTTGAAATAACAGAATCCATGTATAACGTATGGTAAAATTATTTTTAAAAATATTGAATTAAAATGAATAAATAATTATAAAGAAGACATTAGGATTAGAAACATCTCTCCAACTGATAAACTAACTCATGAAAGCAACGTCAATAATGAAAAAAATAATCAAAATTGTCATCGATACATTATATTCCCCCAAAATGATATAACACTCTTAGTTTCGTATTTAAAGTGAAAAGTATTGTGCTGTAACTCCTACGAAAGTACCTTTTGAGCTATTTCAAAACAAAGATCATTATATATATATATATATATATATATATATATATATATATATATATTTTAAGAACATCTATTGTTCCTTCTAAAAGGGCTCTTTTTTCGGCCACATCACGTCAGAGAAAATCTGAGACAAGCAAGCAAGAAATAAATTAAGGTTATTGACAAGAAAAAAAAAATTGAAAAAAAATAAGGAAACATTTTTTTTTTTTCATTTGGTTTTCTTTTTTTCTTCTCCATTTTTACAACTCATAAGGTATGTCCAACTTAAATATATTTTAAAGTTTTGCACATACCATAGAATAAAGTAGAGGAAAATAAACACCTGTTTACAAAGAGTTAGATGATTCAAACTTTATTCAAATATCGTTGAATAAAACAGCATTAAAAATAAAAGTAATTAAGATTTCACCATCTTACTTTATTTATATCTATGAGTTTCATTGGTTTGGTTTGGTTCCTTTGTTTAATGGCATATCAACCGTTGTAGGTTATCTAATGCCAAAGCCATTCTCCTAGCAGAACAGTCGTGGTACTATTTAACCAATAGCTGGGAGGATAAGGGGGTTCATACCTTTCCCAAGGGTATTTGCCTGAAAGTGAACGTAATAGTTCGACTGGTGTACGAACTCGCTTACTACGATTCTGCAGTCCATTGTTTTAACCATTACCCCACGAGGACACCCCCTATGAGTTTCATGTCTCGACTAGAATGAAGACACAATCATCGGATGATACTTATAGTTGGAAAACAATAGTTACCATTTGATATCTTAAGTTTTTTTTTTCTTTCTTTTTATGGCATAGCAACTATCATGATTTATCGAATTTCAAAGTCATCCTTGTCGAAGAACTGTCGCGGTTCTACTTAACTCATTGCTTGTGGAGATAAGAAAATATATACTTTTCCCAAGGGTGCTTGTCCGGGGGTAAATGTAATTCAGCGAGGAAAGTTTAGTCTCGATTACTTCGATGACACAACTCTGCATATTCGCCATTTCTTTCCACAATATCTTAATGAATTTTCATCGGCAGCAGCATGTCAGGCTGCTAGCACGGATCTCCCTGAACCTCTACCATCACCCATCTCTATGGTCCATCGCTCCCGGGAGGTCTTATCTGCACAGAGCTGTAGTTTATTGGTTTCAAGCTGGCTGTCCCACCTTTGCTCGTCCATGAGTTTATCGCCTATGAGCTCGTCCTTACTTCTCCAGCAGTGTCCCACATATCTGGTTCGTCTAACTTTGATAGTCTTCGTGATGTTACTATACCGAGGTATCGAGGAGAGTTGTACTCGTTTCCCTGGATGGTTTCACTTACCCATGATTCATACCTTATAATGCCGTGTTAAGCAAGGGGGCATCAAGTAACATTTTAGATCAATAGTATGACCCGTTCTGGGATTAAACGCAAGTCTTCCGGAACATTATGTCATTGGATCTCTCTCCACACACAAACACACGCTCACACACACACACACATATATATATATATATATATATATATATATATATATATATATATATATATATAATACAATATTCCTTAGAGAATGTGAACACAATATCGGTATCTAGCAAATAAGCAGTCTTGTGGAGCACTAAGAATTGATCCCTCAATTGTCTACTGACACACTTCAGTAACTATTACAAAACATGAAGTGTTTCCAACAAACAAAGTAATAATTACTGAGATTTGGTACAAAGTCGTATGGATCCCCTAATGAGGATCGAACTCACCAATAACTAACTTATGACCTTAGCTTTCTAAACCCTACTCACAACAATAGAATTTTGCGTAACATTTCCATTAGTTTATTCTCAATCATATTTCACGTATCTATAAAAAAAAAAAAGTTTCATTCACCCAGAGAGCATATAATATTAAAAATACCAACTATTGAATATCGTAGACCGATAACCCATAATATTGCCTTTTATGACTTCGGACAATTTCGAGGACAATTGCCAAGTCTATTGATTTTATAATGTTTCTCTATCATTTGAAATCCCACAGGGCTTTTAATTGTGCAAATAGCCATTTGTATTCTTTGGTCTATAATCTTATACACTTTGCACCTTATTTTATTCATGTCTGCGTCTGAAGGTCAAGTTTTTATTAGGTCTTCCACGGTTTAATCTATTAAATCGTAACCTTGCTATTCTGTCATTCAGAATACTGTTTTATATTCTATATGAAGGAAAGTTAGGTTGACTGAGACAAAGGTTCTTATCTGCCGACCAGCACATAATATTTTGCGTTTGAATGTAGTTAAAAATAATTTACTAAAAACAATCAACATCATCATTATTAAAGTGACAGAGTAGATTCCTTTGAATTCCTCAACATCCGTCCCAATCGGGTATAGATTTTCATAAGTCCTCAAAACGGCATCCAATATCCGGACAGGCATGATGACTGTAATTGTTTTGCCAATCAGCCAACACTGGTGTGTCTATGTAAAGGAGTACATATAAGAATAAGGCTTTTAAATGCATCCTATCGTTTTAAGTAGTAGCGTTTTGCTCTCCTTACTTGGATGGTTTGTAAGTGTTGTATGGTGGTAAGGAAATGATACGCAGTGAAACAGAGTTAATTATTTATTAATTCAAGTGGTCCAGTCCGACTATTATTATAAGTCTCTTGCTGTAGGTATCAAGTCCGAATTTGGTCTTACAATTGACCGACGTCCTTTCAGAGCTGTCTCTCTTCTTCTCTTTCTGTTTCAGAAACACGGCGTTTTATACTCCTGCAATACGAGTCACTATATAATAGTACGATTTTGGAGCTTTTCAAGGATTTATTTTCAAAAAATACGCAGCATCCTTCTGTATTTCCAATTTGGCCTTTTTTTTCCAGAGTATTTCGGTAGAATATGAGTGGTGCAACAATACATTAGTAATGTTGAACGTAATAATTATACTACAAAATTGTATATGATCAAAGCAGAATCCATCCAGGAAAATGAGATGCACAACCTTCTCTGGGATTTTGAGCTACCGATAGATCCCTAAATAGCAGCCAGAATACCAAACCTATTCAGAAATTTAAAAAGAAAATGACGATTATGGAAGATTGCCATTGTTGTACAACGAAAAACTCGTAGATATATAAAAATATGATATTTCTATTCTCCGACGCCGACGATTTTGTGTAGTTAGAATATAGTCCGAGAGAGTTCGCACATATCTTTCTTCTGGGGTGGGGACACTTTTTGGGAATTAGTGCGACAGCCGGAGAACACACAAAGGAGCTGACAGGTCTGCTTGAGTGACCTGCGGGTCTCCGCCTTCAGTCCAAATTTACAGACCTTATATTGTCTATTCAAGTCCCATTTGGAAGTAGGAACATCCTCTTCGGCTCACGTATTTTTCTGTTTATGGCTGGTTATTAGAACTGACATATTTTCGTTTTTTTTGTTGTTTTTTTTTTTCGGTAATTTGTTGATCTTATCTGCGAACATAAATATCACTCACTCTATCCATAGGCAATATATTATATTCTCTCTCCTGTGAAATTACTTATTTACAAAATATCAATTAACAGACCATATATGTATCACCTATGAAGAGGATTTTGCATGAAATAAACTACTGTGTTTGATATTCAACAAAAACAATCCAAGTCAGTAAAAAGAGTAGATTATGGGTGAATTTCTTATTAAAGCAATGAACGTAAAATGCTCTAACTTAGCATATAAATCAATTTCCAATTTGATTTTTAAGGAAATTATAATGTCATGGGATACGTGTTCAGTAATTATCATATTGCAATCATTCACAATCTTTACATACCGGAAATGACAATGAAACGTTAGAAACTAACACTGTTTCCCAAACAACTGCATCAGTATCGCCATGGCAGACTATAATGACGAAATTCTAATGGGTTTTGTGTTGGTTACTTTTACACAATAACTTGTTGGTGGGCTAAATATGTCGAAAAATGCATATGCATTTAGAATCCATTCAGAACTTAGTAAATTTCAAACAGATTATTAAGATATTTACACGATAAATAAAGTTTTTAAAAAAACCTAAAAACCTCCGAACTATGCACGAATTTCGATCTTGACTCCGACCACGATTGATACTCAAAGTGGAAAATCTCGGTGTGTCTAAATTTTCAGTTAACAATAAATCGATATATAAGAGACATGGTCTTGAAATGGAAATTATTCGTTAAAAAGGGGACGATAAAAATAACTATCAATATTTAGAAAGAAAAAATACAGTTATTATTTTGACTATCAAATGCTGATTTCAATTTGTGTGTAATACAAAAAACATTATAAACCACTTACTGAAAAGAAGATTTTATAAAAATTACTTTGCTAGAAATAAAGTAAAACTAGTTGCAATTGTTGATCTGCCAGTATAAGACACTTTATAAAGCTCCTGAGTTATTTTATGCAAGGACTCTCTGCTATATTTGCTTAGGCGAGATGGGTAGGTGACAGATCAAAGTTCACTACTGCAGATAGAAACCAGTTGGAAACGCATGTGTCCTTAAGAATCGTTTATGCATGGTCAAACTATTTGAAGGACTGAGTTTGATTTTTAAAAATTATTGAAGTTTCAGACATGAAGAGATCCATTCGACTAATTTAAGTCATATGTCAAACCTTACCACACTGCTAGGTTGAGATATGATCTGTTTTTATTTGTTTTTTCTTCGTGAATTGTTTTCATGAGAGAAAGCTAACGGCTTTATATATCGTCTACTTTTAAACTAAAAAATAACTATTAATGGACTAAAAGTGTTGACTAATGTATATTTATTTAGAATGCATTCAGCAGATATTGAATTTCAAAACAAAATAGTCGTACAAATACATAAACATTATGGCAAAAAAACTCTGAAATAACTTCACTTTTTGTCTCCTTCCCCGTAAGGATAGTGCTGCTATTTTTTGCCATCATGTATAGTCACGTATTAGCCTTGTCAAGGATAAAAACATAAGGGAGTGTTTTCATGTATTCTGAATTCTACATTTGATTTATTGATGCGATATTCTCGCAAATGCCTGCACACCATATTCTTAAAATAAGACATTTTCTAACGCGTTTCGCAATATAAGATTTATCTAATCCTACAGAAAGAAAGTACACTCATTGTTTCCCGTATATTTCTAGCCACACTTGAATTCATTGTCTCATCTCAGAGAAGCAGCAGGGAGAGTTCCCATGGCATAATGTCTATACTGCTGGACCACGACCTCGAAGTTAACAAGCACTAGCTCCAGTCACGCTATAGTGTTAATTTTTTGACAAAGGTTTTGGGAAGTTATAAATATCATTTTTTCCCATAACTATGATATTTTAGCTATGCTCTCGGTCGTACATTTGTCCGCAGGAGAACCGTGATAGGGAGATTGAATAAACCCCTTTGTAAGCAACCTGCTATTAGCTTTATAATATATTACTCCATTGAGTAAATAACCTGGCAACCAAGACAATAAAAATGATTATTTTTCACGGGAAAGAAGTTCATAAAGAGCTTTCCCTTGGATTGAATTCTCATTGATAACAAAAACAATTTTCGCTCAGTGTTTAAATCAACATCTTTGCGAGTATTAATTTTTTGTGAATGATTAAGAAATTTCAACAAATTACCTTTAATCTTTAACAAAATGATATAGGAGAAAAGCATGATTTACGTGAAGAATAGACAACGAAAGACAGGTAAAGCTATTTCTTCTAAATCAAAATAGTCTTCTTTTATTAACGCTTTTAAGTGTGAAATTTAATCAATAAAGCAGATGGTATTCTTTTCTCATGAGAAAACAAAACAGCCCTAACCTGAAATAAAATGTATTAAACAAGTTCGTGTTGTTATAGGAAAAAAATTGAAAAGGGAATTTATTGAAAATTTAACAAGTAAAATATTACCCTTGTTTCAATATTTTCCGTCTTAAAATTAAAGCTGACAGTTTTCAATAATCCTTCAAATGTTGATTTTTTTTTTTTTCATTATAAAAAGTAGATTATTGGTATTTTTTTCTAAAACTTCAGATGTCATGGCGTACATCATAATTTTCCTATTTGTTTTAATAATAAACAATGACAATGCAAGAAATAGTTTGGTTGGAGATTTATGCCTCAGAAGAAAAGAAAATATCGGAGATGCATGAAGAGTATTTTATCTCGATGCTCTTCCGTTCTGAATACGTTGATCGAACAGGCAGGTCAAGGGAAAGAAGTTTGAATAAATCGAAAAAGGAATCAATCTGAGATATAATATATATAAAGCAATACACATCGCTATAAAGATTGAATGAACAAAAAAATTATTTTTCAAAACTAATACGGGAATAACATTTGCTAGCGAATAGAATCTAGAAAAGTGGCAAAAAAAAAGAGAAAGGAATAGTTAAACAAATAAACCATGGAACAAAAATAAAAGCAAAGGCATGACATTGAAGAATGATATGACAAAACTGTTAATAAAGATATTGCCGATAATAGAACGCTGAAAAAAAAGTATTTTTGTATTACAGACTTCATAGCTTATTCCATGTACACATGCATGTGCTCGTTATTCTTTGTATATACTTAGCTTAGCTTTGTGCTGCACAAGGCAATGGAGGAAAACTAATGAGGATCAACTTCAGAACTGTAGAAATAGAAGGCAATAATAAGGTTTGGTTGGTGGGTTTTACTGTATGCCGATCATTGCTGGGTTATATAGTGCTAATATAACTTATATTTGCTAGCATTTACACTGTTTCAAGTAACAATGTATAGCTTCAAGTATATATTAATAAGATATTTTTCAGGGCTGTTATAATGTTTGTGGTAACTGACTTTTGAAAATAATAAATGTTTGTTTTTAACACGGTGATACGGGTTCAATTTTCGATATCTACTACGAAATGTTTTCAAGTAGATTATTTTGATCCTTGGATAACATTGTAACAATTGCTACTACACTGGATCCGAGTGGACATGGGAATAACAGAAATTAGTGACTCCACCTTTTCGTGGTTTTCAAAACTGGAAAGTCACCACCAGATCCAGTTGTGTGTCAAGTACGGGAGAGCTTTTTGGGGAGCGTTTTCTCCCTCTGTAAATTTTAAACGTCTTCAACCTGGGGTGTGAAATATTATTAAATACTACTGATCAAACCATGTAATAATCCATACGAATCAGATAAATAATATTGAAATTGAAACTTAAAATATGGTGTATACGAGATATCACACATTAAAGCAAGGGTGGATGAACTGGCCACTGCATTGTTCTATGCACTGTTGAGTGAGCCTCTAAGAGAATTAAAAAAAATAAACACTTGAGTTGATACTAAATTCTTTTGATTATAAATGATGAAGCCCTTTAATAATCGATAACTCAGTGAAGCGGCCCTCACACCGAAAAGTTTACACACCTCTTATTTAAACTATTAAAGAGCTAATAAAAATGATAGGTGGAAAAATGAATTTTGAAGAGTAGGTAGTGGTCAATGAAAATTAGGATGCATAGACGAAGGACAGAGAGGCTGACCTACGTAAGAACCTTAAATAGAATAGGACAACTCCCAGAGCTAATCGCATCGGCCGAAGAACATAAGATAGACATAATATGCATACAAGAACACAGATACACGCACACAGAAGATATCAAATATCACGAAACTGGCAATGGCTGGTCACTCGCCACTGTATCCGCATGGAAAAACTCTGTCAACGCCGCAGTAGGAGGGGTAGGATTACTTATAGGACCTAGAGCATTAAAAACGCTTAATAGCGTTGAGAAAATACAACCTAGAATGATGGCAGCTACATTCAATGGAAACCCCAGAGCAACAATCATCTCATGCTACAGCCCCACCAATGTTAGTGAAGAAAATGAACTAGTCACCTTCTACGATGAGTTATCCTCATTAGTGCGTAGCATCCCGAAACACAACATGTTAGTCATTGGCGGAGACATGAATGCCCAAATCGGGAAAAACGGAAACAACAAATACAGCCTCCACAACACGTCAAATAGGAATGGGCAACATCTAACAGATTTCATGATAGAAAATAGATTAGCATGCCTCAATACAAACTACCAAAAAAGAGAGGGCAAACTATGGACATACACGTACGCAAACAATACTAAAGCTCAGATAGACTACGTCCTTATCAACAAGAAATGGAAAAATAGTGCATTAAATTGCGAGGCATACTCCTCTTTTGAGGGTGTGTCCACCGATCACCGAATAGTCACGGCGAAAATACGATTAAGCCTACGAAAAAATGCCAAACGAACAGCGACCATCAAACACTATGATT
>CAUZXS010001360.1:0-2500 GCA_963585895.1 Sepioteuthis lessoniana
GCCAGATAAGCAGTCTTTTTCTTCCCCGCAGCTTCTCTGTCAATATCACTCGTTTTCTTTTTTTTTTCTTTTTTTTTTTTCATTTTCCCATTTTCTCTACGTTTTTTACTTAAGTCTTTGTCTTTTTCTTTCTTTAATTCTTTCTTTCCTTCTTATAAGTGAATAATTTTTCTTTCTTTCTTTCTCTCTCTCTCTCTCTCTCTCTCTCTTCTCTTTTACTTTGCCTTTCTATTTTTCTCACTCTTTCAATTTATCGTTCCCGTATTATTTTCCCTTTTCTTACCTCTCTCTCTCTCTCTCTCTCTCTCTCTCTCTCTCCATATATAAATAAATATATTTCTGTCTTGGTCTTTCTATGTCTGTTTGTCCTTCGGCCTCTAGATAGGACTTTTTCTCTTCTTTCTTTCTTTCTTTCTTTCTTTCTTTCTTTCTTTCTTTCTTTCTTTGTCCCTCTTTCTCTCTCTCTTTTCTTTCTATCTTTAATGCCTATGTGCGTCTTTGTCTCACTGCCATTCGCTCTGTGGATCTTTCTTTCTCCGTCTTTCTCTTTGTCTTTCTTTGTTTAGAAAAATATCCTTTCTTCTCACCTCTCTCTCTCTCTCTCTCTCTCTCTCTCTCTATCAGTCTAGTCCCTTTCTCTCTCTCCCCCTCTCTCTCTCCTCCATCTCTTTCTCTCTCTCTCTCTCTCTCTCTGCTTTTCACTCAATCAGTCTTTCTCGGTTTTTCTCTTGTTGGTCTTTCTCTCTCTCTCTCTATTTCCTTCTCTCTCTGTCCCTCTCTCTTCCTCTCTCTTCCTCTCTCTCTCTCTCTCTCTCTCTGCCTTTCTCTCAATGGGTCTTTCTCGGTTTTTCTCTTCCTCTTGGTCTTTCTCTCTCTATTTAAAATGATTCTCTCTCTCTTTCTCTCTCTTTCTCTCCCGCTCTCTGCTGTTCCAACTTAATAAACACTGTCCATAATTTGCGGTGACGACAAAAAATAGCGTGTTCCTTTGGTTGTATAAATCTAATTTAACAATCAGCTCCCTCCACCCCACAAAAAAATCTTGTTTTTGGCTTCACGAAAAGGGGATCCTTTCCTCTCTTCTCGCAACACTTTTATCACCCCCCCCTCTTTTAACAAAATGATGCGCTCATAAATTTAGCTCAAGAAAGGGATCCACCCTCTCTCGACATCCTTCGATTTTTTCCCCACCCTTTTTCTTTTTTTTTTTTTATTGTTCACTCCTCCTTTCATTTCGTCTTTCGTTCCTTCCTAGTCCCTCCTTCTGCCATATTTGAAACGATCCAAATTTCTAGCCATCTCCTTCTCCCTAATAAACAGAGCCGATCAGCGGACTATCACCTCACATTCTTAATAGCTGTCTGTTTTATGCATGTGTTTATTTATTCATATATTGACTTACTTATTTACATAGGACTTTTATATTTAATATTTCATTTCGGTTGTATTTATCTGTTTTTGTTTGTCCGGATTCGAATGTTGTCGTCTGCCGATGAACTAGAATTATTCCTCCACTTCTAATAAATACGAGAGAAAAATGTCAGGAAAGGTTAACTTTTCTTTCTAGCTAGGGCACCCCAATGAAGACACTGCTTTTTATTTGCACAGAACTATTATAATGGCATTTTCCCTGTAGGTAGCAGATAACATATGAGTAAGCCATATATATATATATATATATATATATATATATATATATGAGTAAATCGCATATATAAATATATGTATATGAGTAAACCATATATATATATATATATATGTATATATATATATATATATATATATACAAACGCTTATGTACATATATAAAGTTTACTCATATATATATATATATATATATATATATATATATATATATATATACCTACACACTTATATATATACACACACACACATATAACTATACAAACGTGTATATATATATATATATACATATATATATGCAAACACCAACACACTTACACACACACACACACACACACACACACACACACGTGTGTGTGTGTGTGTGTGTGTGTGTGTGTGTGTGTGTGTGTGTGTGTGTGTGTGTGTAAGTGTGTGTGTTTAGGCTGCTGGTTCTCTTGTAGGCATATTCTAGTGAAACTATCAGACACAGATTCGGAGTTAAGCTTTTTATTCTTTTTTATCTTATTTTATTATCTTTTTTTTTCTTTTTTTTCTTTTTTTTGGGGGGGGGGTAGGGGGAAGTGAACTAGATGTCAGCAACCGTGTTTGAAAGCATTTTAAAAACTATCCGAGATAGATAGACAGACAGACAGATAGATAGATATGAATAACACTCGTAAATAAGTATACACCCCTTCCTTATTTTTCAATTAAAAGTTAATTTTCTCTTCATCATCATCATCATGTCGTGCGGCTAGCACAGATATCCCTGACCCTCTCCCTCCACGTCTCCCTATTATTCATCGCCTCTGGCAGGTCTTCAGGGTTACATCCCGTATCATCACATAGCTGCTGTATGTATGTTCGAGCTGAT
>CAUZXS010001360.1:7500-25000 GCA_963585895.1 Sepioteuthis lessoniana
TAGCCACTACACCAATGTGTAGGAGAGGGCGCTACTCCTTTCCCTGGATTGCTCCACTTTACCCTTGATACGTACATTACATTGCTGAGTGTTAAGCAAGGAGGTATCAAGTACCATTTTTAAAGTCTTTGGTATGGCTCGACCAGGGATTGAACCCCGGTCTCCTGGACCATTGGCGAACACTCTACCCACTAGACCAATAAGCCGGTTACATATATAAATACATATACGTATATACATGCATATTTATATATATATATATATTTATTTATGCATACATAAACATTTATACGTACATATACATATACATATTTGCATTTACATACATGTACATATACAGACATATACATATACATATGCAAATATACATGCATATATATACATATATGCAGCACAGTTGGTTGAGGCTGGAGAACACGCCGACTGCCTCTCTACAGAGAAGAATGACACCCCAACAACTTAGAATTGTCCTGTATATGATTCTAAACAATCTGATGATGGAGTTCCTTTTCACTGTCATTACTCCCAGGTCCACTCTGACCCAAAGTGTAGTACCTGTTAAGGTTCCATCCGTGGGTCAAATAGAACAATTTTATCATTTAGTTTGCTTAAACCCATTTAACTGTGTGCAAACAAATGACTGGTGAATTGAATTATTAATATTACATAGCAATACTCGGAACCATAAAACAGCGTGCAAATGCAGGGCTACAGTTGACGAAAATTACTACTGCCGATAGCAATACTTGAAACCATTTAACTGTGTGCCAATAAAACTATTGATGTTAGAGTACAATATTAGAAACCATGTAACTCTATGCAAACTAATGGGTACCAACTCGTTTAAAAATTCTTACTCAAAAAACTGTTCGTTTACAAATCATATATCGAATATATACGAGGTGCATACGAAAAGTTTCCAGACTTTTTTTGTATGGGCACGTTTCTTGATAGTATGCACATGAAACTCTAGTCCCCTTCGAAGTAATCTACTCCGGCTGCAATGCACTTGTTGTACCGTTCCAACAACTTCTCGAAGGCTCCATGGAAGTCCTCTTGTGTGAGCGTGTCAATGACCTTCGTCACAGCATCTTTCACCTCCTCAATTGTCTCATAACGACAGCCTCTGAGCTTAAGGAATAACCAAAAGTCACAGGGAGCAAGGTCTGGACTATTGGGAGGCTGAGGAACAGTCTTGATGGCCATCTTGGTCAAATAGTCTGTGACAAGGAGGGAGTTGTGGACTGGTGTATTGTCCTGATGGAAATGCCACTGACCCGATTTGAAGATTGCTGGCCTCTTCCGACCGAATCTTTTCCTAAACTCCCTTAAAACCTCAACATAGTAACCCTAACTCTAACCCTTTGGTGTATTGACTTCCTTACTCCTCCCACACTTCTCATCATCCCTCACAGACCCCCTGGCTTCCTTGAATATCTTATGCCACTCAAAAACTGATGCTCGATTCATGCAAGATACTCCAAAAGCAATCTGAAGCATTCCATACGTTTCTGTGGCATTTTTTCCAAGTTTAAAACAGAATTTTATTGCATATCGTTCTTCTAAAGTGTCCTCCTGTCCAGATTGCATTTTTATAATTCACCAGCTGGGACAATCAGGCTTTTGTAGGGTATATTCCAATTGCTGCTGTGGCTGTTGATTTGAACCTGAAATCATAAAACTTGGTCAGCCATCTCATAAGATGTATAGCAATAACATACTTAATTCTCAAGAGTCTACGACAATTTTAAATGCCAGTACAAAAAAAGTATGGAAACTTATCGTATACACATCGTGTGTATAAACAGAATTTACCTACAACGATTGATATGCCGTAAAATATAACCAACCAACACACACACATACAAATACATATATATTTGTATATACATATATGTATATGTATATATATATATATATATATATATGTGTGTGTGTGTGTGTGTGTTTGATTAAGTGGGACAGACACTTCGTTTATGCCAATTTCACCGCTCAATTCTTCGTATGAGTTGCTAGATTTCTAATTAAAAACATATCCACATCACACAAAAATATATCCACATTACACACACAAAAAAAAAATCTCCAACATCCTGAAGCTCCTTAGATATTCCATAAACAAGACAAATTTCGAATATAGCAGCCACATTCAAAAATGCCTTAAAAACTTTTCCTGCCAATTATTCCTCTTACTTCTAGAAAAATGATTTTCTTCCCTAAATTCCACTTCTATTTGCTATTCCACTTACTCTTTATATATGTATGAGACTTGTCATTGTTTTTGTCATTTCATTATTCGTTTCTCTGAAGATAGCTCCGGCTTAAAGTAGTAGGGAAAAATACGGCACCGTCCAGTATTCATTCCATCCAGAAGTCAAAAAAAAAATACGAAGACTTGAATAGATCAATAATATGAGAAAAAACAAAGTGTATGTCCAGTTTATTCGAACACGTTTAAAAAAGAAAATACTTTTTAGGTATGCATATATTTCCACATATGTATATGCAGATTCATATACAAAGATATAAGAATATATACGTATATATACAAATACATATACATATGTGCATATATATATAAGTATACATACACATACATATATATATACATATATATTTATATATACATATGCATACATATATATACATGCCGATTTATATATATATGTATAAACATATATATATATGTGCTTATATAAATATAAATATTCATATATATATACGTATATAAAAATAAACATATACATATATTTACATATATATATATATACATATTCATATATACATATGTATGCATATATGTATAAATAAAAGTATATATATATATATATATATGCATGTATATACACATATATATACATATCAATGCATGAATATACACATGTACATACATATCTATGCATAAATATTTATACATATATACACATATATATATATACTTATACATCCATACATACAGATATATATATATATATATATATATATATATATATACCAGGAGAAAAATATTAAAAAACAAGGTAAACCAAAGTAAAGAATTTGATAAGAAAGAAAGTCAACGTTATAACGTTTCGGTTTCAATAAACCATCATCAGGACTTAGAAAAAATGTTATGAAAGGTCGTTAGATCACCGATAGATGCTTAACGAACTACAAAACAAAAGAAAGAAGATTATATATACTGAGAAAGGGTGCCATTAACCGTCTGATCAACAAGTCAGCATTTATATTTCAAAAATATCATGTGACTGCGTAAAGTAATGATGTAAAACAAATGGAAGTTTCGGCTTTGCATGCTGTGGCTGCTGGTTCGATCTCCGGTGGCGGAGATCACCATGTACACTGCTGATGAGACCAACTAAGGTCAAAACAGTTGTACAGTGTTCTGTATGTAGCATGTGAGTGTTTGCCGGATTTTCCAGGCATGGTTATTACATTATCAAATATTGGTATATATATATATATATATATGTGTGTGTGTGTGTGTGTGTGTGTGTGTGTGTGTGTGTGTGTCCTTTTAAATTAATGCTCATACAGAGACATATATATGCTTATAAATGCACACACATGACATATATGTATACATATATACAAATATTCATATATATGTGAATATATAGTTTTATTTTATAGTATTGAATTAATTTAGAGGGCTATTGCAATGCAAAATAATAATTATTTTTGTGTCTAATTAATTTCAAAGTAAAACTTCATCACCAGAGACTTTTTTCTTTAAATGAACACTATGTTGAATGTTCAAATTTGAACTTCTAACACCGTGATCATTTATAAAAAACGTCTCTGACGAAGTTTTACGTTGAAATTAATTAGACTCAAATAATCATTATTTTGTATTGCAATAGCCCTCTAAATTAATAAATAAAATAATTTGTTCAATGCTTCAAGCAATTTACAAAATATTTCTATGGATATATATATAGAGAGAGATTTATACATATCTCTCTATCTATCTCTCTCTATATATATATTGATATGGACCGATAAAATGAAACGCATTTTCTTCCAGGCAGCAGTCGTGTCGATACTGCTGTATGGATGCACCACTTGGACGCTAACAAAACGGCTTGAGAAGAAGCTAGACGGCAATTACACAAGAATGTTGCGAGCAATATTGAACAAGTCCTAGCGGCAACACCCCACAAAGTACCAACTATATGGTCACCTACCTCCCATTTCGAAAACTATCAAAGTTAGACGAACCAGACGCGCAGGACACTGCTGGAGAAGCAGAGTCGAGCTCATAAGTGATATACACCTATGGACCCCCACATATGGCCGAACAAAAGCAGGACGACCAGCTCGAACATACATGCAGCAGCTATGTGAAGATACGGGATGTAGCCCTGAAGACCTGCCAGAAGCGATGAATGATAGGGAGAAGTGGCGAGAGAGGGTCAAGGATATCTGTGCCAGAGGCACGACATGATGATGATGATGATGATATATACATATATATGAATATACACACATACATATGCATACGTAAGAGTACACACACACAAACACATGAATATAAGTTCGTGGGTCAATGGGTCAATTGTCGTCTAAATTACACAAAAATGAAAATGACACAGACGTCTCAATTTATTAGAGGTATTTACCAAAACTACATCAAAATATTTTTAGATACTATAGATTAAATTTATTTAATGAAATCACTATTAGCTTCAACCAGCCTTCAGTCAACTTTTGAATCTTCTGCAGGCCATTCCGAATCTCTTCTAATTTGAATTGGTTAATGTTGCCATCTATCCTTGACTTCAGTTCATTTTCGGTTTTGCATGGAATTTGGTGAGTCTTTGTTTCAACCATATGCCACAATAATAACCAAGGGGTTTACAATATGGGGAGTTAGGTGGCCAGATGCGAGGGGTGATATAATCACTGCAATTTTCTTACAGCCAACCCTGAGTACTCTTTCTGGTATAGAATTGTGCCGAATTCTGTTATCAGACGTAGGATCTTCCAGTAGCCACCCGCTCGATCCAGAGCAGCACTACTTCCTACGGGTACTTGATGCGGGTTTTCGAATTAAGTTTTTATTCTATTTTGGAAGATGAATGGAAGTATAATGTAACCATCGCAAATGAACACCTCAAAATCCATGATGGGAACTGGGTGTCTGGTTTTTAACAATACGAATAGGAATCTATGTTCAGATTGCTACCATAAAGCTATGTTCTTCCGGCGTGAATGCCAAGAAGTACGGCTTGCCGTTTCCAAATATCTGGAAGAGTGAATTGCGTCATGGTGAGCTTTTCCTCACAAACAGTGCTCAACTGACTCAAGTTTTGTTGCACAACAGACAAAACCTGCAACAAACAAAGTGTATGCACGAAATGAATGATTCAAAATGATGACAATTTACCCATTGTAAATATCATATACATATATATCCGTGTGTCTGTGTGTCGGTGTGGGTGACAGACACAGACAGACCGACTAATACAAGCTAGGGAGAAAATAGTTCTGGTTGTATAAAATGGACTCTGCGAGCCAAGTTCAAATTCTAGATGGGAACGTTAGTATTTCACTCTGCGTTAATTGCCTTGAGAAAACCTTAAGGGTAAATGGTGAGGCTGTGTTGTATAGTGGCTCGTACCATGTGACTTCCGGTATCGCGGAAGTATAAAAGACGCCATGTCTCTTAAGCACGGGGAAGCAGAAATAGAAGCAGAGAGATAGCTCTGAAGGACATCAGTCCGTTGTACGACCAACTTCGGACGTAACACCAACAGCGCGAGACTTATAATACCAGTCGGACTGTACCGTTTGAGTTAATAGATAATTAACTCTATTATACTGTGTATATTTTCTTTACCACGATACAACAGGCTGACATGTTGTTTAGTCTTAGACAGCCAGTCTAAGTGAAGGAAAAGAACTTTAATTTCAACATCTGACCAGTGTTCTTCCGAGAATATATTGCACACCGGTAAGCCATTCTTCTGATATCAGCTCATCCAAAAGACGTTCATAGTTCTGAGCAAGCCTTCAGCACAACAGGAAAGGCATGTATATGCCTCTGCTAACTGCCGCACCAATCATGGATAAGGAGCAAAGCTGAGCAGACAGGTCTCTTTAACCATAGTAAGAAAAATGGTCTAGAAGAAAGAAACCAACATAAATTCAAAACCCTGCGTATTTCAAAGGCACTGGGCGCATATATATATATATATATATATATATATATATATATATATATACTGTTGTCAAAAGTATGAAGCGCCCAGTGAGAATCAAACTCAACATCAATAGTCTTCTCGCCTATCTCCTTAGTCACTACACCGCACGATGAGCCACAATCCTAAATTTCACTTTACATTTGAAAATCTTTGCTTAGTTTGACACAAGGTCAGAATAATCAGTATTTTTCTCAGCGTGCTAATGCCACAGGCAAATCATAAATTAATCTTATCAACCCACCTAGATCCAAGTTATGAGTATATTGTAGGGAAGAATTAGTCCTTTTGCCCAAACACGATAACCTGTGAGAAAGGAGAAAGAAAACCTTGAATCCAAACTAGATATGAGCCGCTTGAAAATTGACCTTGTATCGCACCTTGCCCGTGGTAGAGTTTGATCAATTGACTGATTGATAGGAACGGCATGTCAACTAGTTTAGGCTTTTTTTAAGACAAGAAGTTAGGGAATCGCACTCAGTGTACATTCATTTTTACATTTTATGTAGTTGTTTTTTAGGGGGGCACAAAATCCGACCAATGGGACCCTAAAACACAGATGGGACTTAAACATGTATTATTGCACCGGATAATAGTGCAACTGGGAGTAATGGCAATGTAGGAGTTCTCCTCACTGGCCAGATCACCTGAACTAGAATATCACCATGAGATGCAGTTTAGTGTTCTATACTTGACATCATTTTATTTTTTGGTGGGTGGGAGCATCTTACCCCTCTGAAAGGGTTACAGTTTGGGTGGGCGTAGGGTTTGAGACAAGTGTTCTCTTGTAACGAGCTATCAAGATAATTCTTTCTTGAATATTCACTAAACCTTTGAGTCCTGAGCTCCTATACCAAAATTCCCCCATCTGCCGTTTGAGCCGCATCTCCGCACCGGTAAACCGGTGCTATTGTATGGGTATGAGTAAAAAAACATACCGATATACCGGAATAAAAGGGTTAGTTTCTTTGTTTAATGGTATATCAACCTCGGTGAGTTATTTGATGCCAAAGCCATCCTTTGTCTAAAAGTGAACGTAGGATCGCGACTGGTGTTCGAACTCATTTACTTCGAAGTCAGAGTCCGGGTCTGGAGTCGTTACGCCACGGAGACTCCCCCAAACCGTGTTTGATAGCTGAGCAAAAGTTAAACCAAACAATCCGTATAAACTTCGATACTGGTGCTAAGATCGTGCCACTGTAAAAAGGGGCGTATTTATAGTAACGGTTATCATCCTACAAAATGGAAACGGTGACCAGAGTTCAAAACTTGGAGGAGTAATTGTATTTCACTTTGCGCTCATGCGCTTGGGAAAGGCATGAATCCATTTCTTCTGTCTCCCTTCCAGTTTAAGAGACGTAAATCCTGAATTCAAAACAGCTGTACCCCAATTAAAAACCGACCTTGTGCTAATTCCGGTTCGTAGCGGGTTGAGTGAAAAAAAATCTTTTCGTGGGATACCCCTAGTTATTGGCTTGGATGATTAAGTGAATGAGATATAACGTCAGGAAAAAGCAATTTATCCATGCTTTGAGAAAAGAAAAAAAAAATGAAAAAGAAGCAAATCAAGTCTTTAAAATAAATGTGTTAAACCACGCCCTGTAGCAAAAAAAAACAAAACATTTTAAATAAAAAAAAAAACTTAAAAAAGAAAAGAAAAACCTTTAGAGTGTTGTTTTAAAGATTATCCATTAACAGTGACAAGAGAAAACTACCATCATTATTCCAACGTATATATATGTATATGTGGAGAAAAAAAATGAAAAACAAAGAAATCCAAAAGTGATGAATTTTTTACGAAGGAAAGTCAACATTAAAACGTTTCGGTTTTAATGAACCTTCATCAAGACATTGAAATGGTGAGACAAGTGTTGATAGAACAATGATGGATGTTTGATAAAATGCAAAACTGAGGGAGGAGAATATATACAAAGAAAGATCATTTAACCGTTCAATCATTCACTTTTGGATTACTTTCTTTTTCAATTTTTCTCCATACCGTTGGGCTATATATATATATATATATATATATAAGTAAAGTCAGCGACCGTAGTCAACGGTGACCCGAACGCTCCCTTTTCAATAGCTACTACTCCGAGGTGTAGAAAAAGGCGTTACTTCTTTCCATGGACTGTTCCACTTTACCCTTGATACGTACCTTTTAATGCTGAGTGTTAAGTAAGGCGGCCTCAAGTACCATTTTTTGAGTCTTGGGCATGACTCGCCCAGGGACTGAACTTCGGTCTCCCAGGACATTGGCGAACACTCAACTCATTCACCCTCAGATATCAAACGACTTTTAAGTCGAACTATTCAGAGTTCGACTTAGAAATTTGACTTAAAAATGCCTCGGATGTCGAACATACTAACCCTAACCCTTCAAAGCAATAACCCTTCCTATCTATTCGTCTACATTCGCCATTACATCGCAGCCAAAAAAGATATGTAAAAATGATAAAGAATTTGGTTGAATATTACTTTTATCATGATTTTTTTAATTTATATTTTATGTGTTATCTTTTGTTTAAATAGGCGTCTTTCCGTATTATATACTACTATAGATACGTAAATAGACATTCATCAGATGGTGAAGAACGCATAACATTACATCATTTCTTATGAGAATAATTGTTTCAGCTTTCGAACAAATCGATTGTCGAACATAATTTTGGAACGAATTATGTTCGACAACCGAGGTTCCACTGTATATATATATATATTTATATAGTGTCTCAATATACATTAGAGCCATGTGATTGCTAATAACTCTACTAATAATAATGTTGTGTTCTTTTTTGTTTCAGATTTGAAAATAGTATTCAATTACAACTATTAATCCTCGATCTCAATGTCTTGGATAAGAGAGGAAAATATTTTGCGTCACTTCTCAAAATAGATGCAATTCCTTAAGATGATAATGATTTATTACTGAGACAAGAAACTCAAAAAAAGATTGCATATCCTGAAAGCTGATATAATAACAATTAAAAAAACATTAATTTCATGTCTCTAGCTCAAAGGATGCTTTTTTTACAGGATGTGTTCTAAATGACCGCCATTGTGCCTGTCTCAGTAATAAATCATTATCATATTAATGGGTTGCATCTAGTTTGAGACACGATTTAGGAAGATAAAGAACGATCGTGTATTACTGAAAAAGGAAAGTAGAATCTTGAAATTTACTGAAAGAAAAGAAAAACGTTTAGATCATAAATACAATACTTATTGTTATGGTTTTTAAAAACGATGAATAAGTTGAGAGATAAATGTCAAAACAAGGAAAGTTTTATAGACATTAAAAATCAAATTTACTTTCAATCAGCCACTCGCATTCCAGGTGGGTGGGTGATTGTAAGTTGATTGCCAAGACTCAGAGGGCCTTCTCCCAAGCTATACCAGCTTTGGAGGGTTGAGTTTATGGTTCAGCGCCTGAGGCGCTCTCAAAAAAAAGGACTGATCAGCTGCGCATGTCTCGATTTGTGTGTGGCTCCCCATTATGAAATGACCTTGTATCATATAATGACTTGGTGGGAAGTTAGTTAAATCCCTTATAAATAGCATATAGTTGATTATTTAATTTTTGCGGTATGTCAATCTGTCTTGGGTTATTTTATGCCAAGAGGTCAGCGAATCGCGTTCCTATTACTTTTTTATGTAGTTGCTTCTTAAGAGTTTTTTTTACACACAGTCCAATAGAATATGAATATACAAATACACCAACTTAGCCCCTTGGTGGGACTCTAACAGTTGCTACTTCTCTGAGTCAGATTGGGCCCGGGGGTAAAGGCAATGAAAGGGTACTCTACACATCTTTAAAACTGGAGCTTTACCATCCGATGAAGTTTAGTATTAGGAACAGAAGACCTCATTTTATTAGAGAAGGAAGGGCTTACCTATCTGCAGGGAATAGAGTCAGCGAATTATAAGCACAACCATCAAAGCCGGATTTGTTTATATATATATATATATATATATATATATATTATCATCCACAAACAGACTGCTTCGAGTTGTCACAACTCTTCAGTGTGACTAAACACGTTGGATATTTCAAGCTTTTTTCTCCTAGATGAATGTCCTATAAAGACGACATGAAACCTTTGGTCACAGATAAGCGACCATGCTATTAGATACATATAAAAAGTAATATAAATTTATCTATTATATTATATTATATTTTAGATATCAAGCCCTCTCCAAATTATACTACATTTGGTCTGCCACAAACCCACCAAGTGAAATAGTGACAAGCATACATCGTTGTAATATATATATATATATATATATATATATATATATATCATTAAGAAAAAACAACAAACCGGTCACATTTTTTCTTAATGAATTTTTTTTCTCAATGAAATTATTGCTCTGTAATGTCTGTTCCATTGAGCTCTTTACCAGGAAAATTTAAATGTTCACTCTTGAATAGTTTTCTTGTCCAGATGGAATTACTCCCAACTCCGGTTTAACTGGACCAAATAATACTATATATATATATATATATATGTATATATTGAAATTCTCATTTTGTTCATATACACATATGTATAAAAGTTGGCAACCTTAGTAGAGGGTTCTCTTTTCTTTAGCTACTACACCGAAGTGTTGAGGAGGGCACTCCTTTCCCTGGATTGCTCCACTTTATCCTTAAAACATACCTTAAAATACGTAGTGTTAAGCAAGGAAGTATCAAGTACAATTTTGAGTCTTTGGTATGACTTGACCTGGGATTGAAGCCCGGTCTCCCGGACCATTGTCGAACACTCTACTTACCGGACCAATATATATATATATATATATATGCAGGGGAATGCGCCGAAAAGTTCAGTTTAACCAAGATACTGTCATGGAATATGAACAAATGAGGTTTATTTTAGCATAGACCCTTTGCTGTAAAAACACATCTTCCATTGGTGTTGCAGTGCTTAGATCCCGTTGGTTAAAAAGTCATCAACTGAAGATATGATATCATCTTAGAAACTTTTGAGACTATGAAGTTTTCCTCCCACCTTTACATATATATATATATATATATATATATATATGAAAGTAAATGAGTAAGTAAAGTTGGCGATCTTAGTCGAGGATGACCTGAAGGCTCCTTTTTCAATAGCTACTACTCCGAGGTGTAGGGGAGGGCGCTACTCCTATCCCTCGATTGCTCCACTTTCCCTTGATCCTTACCTTATAATGTTGAGTGTTAAGCAAGTTGGCATTAAGTACCATTTTTTGAGTCTTTGGTAAGACTCGACTTAGGATTGAACTCCGGTCTTACGGACCATTAACGAACATTCTCCTCATTAGGCCTAACAGTATGAAGAAAATTGAAAATCTAAGTGGTCCAAAAGTACTGAATTTATTATAAAGGAAAGTCAGTGTTCACACGTTTTCGTTTGAATAAACTTTCGTCTGGACTTTAATATGGTGAATGTCCTGATGAAGGTAAATTAAAACCGAAACGTTTTAACATTGACTTTCCATTGTAATAGAGTCAACCCTTTTGGACTACTTTGTTTTTCTATTCTCTCTCTCTCTCTCTCTATATATATATATATATATATAACGGTATATCAAAGTAATATTAGAGCAGTAAACTTAAAGTGCTACAACTTAAATTCGTTTGAATGCTCTAAATTAAGTTTGCAGCTCAATTATAGTTTTGTGGGGACTGCACACGCTGAACGTGATCCTATTTACCTAACCCCTCCGCTCGGGCAGGATATGACACAAGGTCAATTCTTTAAGCGGAGTTTAACAGGTTTGAATTCAGAGTTTTCCTTCTCCTAGACTAGTTGCCTCACCAAGGCTGAAGAACCTAGTCTGTCCTATTATTTACCCATAGCTGGAGGGAGAATAATTGGATTCATACCTTTCCCAAGGGTATTAGTGCTATGTGAAATGCAATTAGTCTTGTCCAGTAATTGAACTCGTATCGCCGTGTCCATATCCTGTGACGGTAACCATTACACCACGGGCACCTCTGAACACGCTGAACGTGATTCTTAATCAGCAATCTCTATATAACAAGGATAACTATAAAATGCCAAGAAGAGTCATTCACTACTCATTAGAAACATAAGAACCACATTGACTGCGTTTGCAACGGGAATTGAAAGAATTCACCGGTCATCAAGCACACAAATACCCACACATTTAGATTATATATATATATATATATATATATATATATATATATAGAATGAGAAGAATAAGAATGATAAGGCAAACTTAAGTATTTCTCTAAATTTCTTTCTTTATTTTTCTCCATTGGCTTTGAATTTAAATCACTGTCCACATAACAGAAGTAAAAAAAGTTAGCGACCATAGTCGAGGGTGACCCGAAGGCTCCCTTTTCGATAGCTACTACACCAAGGTGTCGGGGAGGGCGCTAATCCATTCCCAGGATTGCTCCACTTTACCCTTGAACCGTACCTTATAATGCTGAGTGTTAAGCAAGGTGGTATCAAGTTCCATTTTTAAAGTCTTTGGTATGACTCGACCTGGGATTGAACTCAGGTCTCCCGGGCCATTGGCGAACACTCTAACCGCTGGGCCAATGTCCCGGTTAACAGAAGCCCAACCAATAGAGCAGGATTTGTTTGTATATATATATATATATATAAGGTTTTTTTTTCCAAAAATTTCAGTGTCCCGAGCACGTCACTAAACTCCATCTGATGGTGAGGCTCCAGTTCTGGAGATATGGTGAGTGTGGAGTACTCCTTCATTACTACAACTCCCAGTGTGATAGTATCTCTTTAGAGTCCCATCTACGGGTCATATCGATCAGTTTAAAAAAATTTTATATTCAATAGAAACGAGTGACAAAACACTTTAAGAAGCAATCACACAAAAATCCAAATATTGACATACAATGAAGAATATTCCGAAACTTCTTGGTACAAAATAACCCAAGATGCTTTCAATTGTCGTTAAAAAAATCAATCAAAAAAATATTTAAAAAAGATTAAACTCTAAAAAATGTAAAAAAAAAAAATGAAACCAACAGAGCAGTATATCTGATTATGAAGTAACGATCAGCAAGTTCGTCTGACGGATAAAATAAGTTTGAACCGCACTGGGTGCCCATACTTGCAGACTTTCCACAAATTTAAGCCATGCTTAGAAATTTTCTAAAGTTAAGACACCCTTAAAAAAATCTAAGCATAGTTTACATTTGACACAAGTCGGCAAGTATAGTCACCCACTGAGGATTGAAGTCACTATATATATATATATATATAGTGCAATGGTCAGTGAACAAGGCTGGTAGTTAGTTCGATTCCCGTGGGGGTGCTATTTTTTGAATTAGAATGTTTAATATCAGTATCATGGCTTCTACGTACCATAAACACACGCGCGTGCGCAAGTTTATATATAAGTACATCATTGTAATTGCTTGCATTTTATATAAGCATAGACAGACAGTGAGGCAGACACACACGAAAAAATGCGTATAAATCTATCTATATATCTATATATATATATATGTGTGTGTGTGTGTGTGTGTGTGTGTGGTGAATTCAATAAGTTTCCAGATTTTTTTTTTGTACAGGCATTTAAAATTGTCGTAGACTCTTGAAAATCTATTATGCTATTGCTATACATCTTTTGATATGACTGACCAATTCTTATGATTTCAGGTTCAAATGAACAGCTACAGCAGGAATTGGAATACACCCTACAAAAGCCTGATTGTCACAGCTGGTGAATTACAAAAATGCGATCTGGATGTGAGGACACTTTAGAAGAATGATATGCAATAAAATTTTGTTTTAAACTTGGAAAATATGCCACAGAAACGTAAGAAATGCTTCTGACTGCTTTTGGAGTATCTTGCATGAATCGAGCATCAGTTTTTGAGTGGCATAAGAGATTCAAGGAAGCCAAGGAGTCTGTGAGGGATGATGAGAGGTGTGGGAGGAGTAAAGAAGTCAATACACTAGAGTTGATTGGCCAAAGGTTTAGGGTAAGGGTTACTATGTTTAGGTTTTAAGGGAGTTCAGGAAGAGATTCCTTGGGAAGAGGCCAGCACTCTTCAAATAGGGTCAGTGGCATTTCCACCAGGACAATACACCAGTCCACAACTCCCTCCTTGTCACAGACTATTTGACCAAGATGGGCATCAAGACAGTTCCTCAGCCTCCCTATAGTCCAGACCTTGCTCCCTGTAACTTTTGGTTATTCCCTAAACTCAGAGTCTGTCGTTATGAGACAATTGAGGAGATGAGAGATGCTGTGACGAAGGTCATTGACACGCTCACACAAGAGGACTTCCATGGGTCCTTGCAAAAGTTGTTGAAATGGCACAACAAGTGCATTGCAGCCGGAGGAGATTACTTCGAAGGGGACTAGAGTTTCATGAGTGTACTATCAATGAAAGTGCCCATACGAAAAAAGTCTGGAAAGTTATTTAATGATCCTCGTATATATATATGTGTGTGTGTGTGTGTGTGTGTGTGTGTAAAAATGTATATAAAAATAGAGGTATGAGCATCTATAAACCTGTCATCAAAAGATCTAAAAGTAAATACTTTTCAACATAATCTCTTTACTGCTCATGCCCTTTACAAAATGTCCTTACATTAATTAACGACATTAATCGCATATCTAATAATAGAAATTCAGCATGGCTATGCAACATACTTCAATATACACGCTCGTACACACACACACGCACACACACATACATATATATATATATATATATAGGTAGATGAAGAAAAATCTTGAAAAACGAATACATATACCTATAAACCTACGTATGCATATATATACAAGGGTGGGCTGAAAAATATATTTGATATTCAGGATTTTTTGACGGATGGGATCCAAGCATTGCAACACTATAAGATGATATACGTAAACTGCTGGGGGTAACTATGTTAAAAAATAAACCTCATTTTTTCCATGAGAATATATTGGTAAGCTTATGAACTTTTCAGCCGACGCCTACATATATATATATATATATGTATATATGCAAACATTTGAATGAATATGTCAAACGTGCATGTATATCAACAGGCATTCATATGGCATATCTATGCGTTTATATATTCATTGGCCTAATAAGTGGAGTGTTTGCTAATGGTCCGGGAGACCGGGGTTCAATCCCAGGTCGAGGCATACCAAAGACTCCAAAAAATGTTACTTGATGTCAACTTGCTTAACATTCAGCATTATAAGGCAAGAGTCTATGGTAAAGTGGAGCAATCCAGGGAATGGAGTTGCGCCCTCGGTTTAGTAGCTATTGAAGAAAAGGAGCCTTCGGATCATCCTCGACTAAGGTCACCAACTTTACTTACTTTATATTTGATTGCTTATGTATATATATATATATATATATATATATATATGCATAAAAATATGTATATATATATGAATACATATATTTACAAATATAATGGTTAGAGTGTTTATTAATAGCGCGGAACCCCTGGGATTGAACCGTACTTGATGCCGACTTGCTTAACACTCAGCATTATAATGTAAGGATCAAGGATAAAGTGGAACGATCTATTACTATATACATTACTATATATAAACACATACATACATACACTTATATATATATATATATATATATATATATATATAAATTTATATATATATATTGTCACACATATATATTAACACACACATATACATACATATATAATATAAGAACTTGAAAGAAATCCACAAATCAAATGCTACCTATGACTTTCATATGTCTTATGTTCGTATATATATATATATATATATATATACATATGTATGTGTGTGTGTGTGTGTGTGTGTGTGTGTGTGGATGGATGGTATATATATATATATATATATATATATATATATATATATACGTGTGCGTATGCGTAAATGTGTATGTGAGTGGATGGGTGTTGTATATATGCATGTGTGTATGTGTATGTGTGTGGATGGGTGGTGTATATATGCGTGTGTGTATGCGTGTGTGTATGTATGTGGATGGGTGGTATATATATACACGTGTGTATGCGTGTGTATGTATGCGTGTGGATGGGTGGTGTATAAGTACGTGTATGTATACGTGTGTGTGTAGATGGGAGGTGTATATATACCTGTGTGTATGCGTGTGTGTGTATGTGTGTGGATGGGTGATATATATATATATATATATATATATATATATATCGACACGCGTGGGATGTGACAGACGAAATTTTTTTTTTTTTTCTGAGTTTAACAGTTTTCTTTCTCCGAGACTTGTTGCCCTACCAAAATGAAAGATTCTAGTCTGCCAAACTGGACTGCTATATAGTAGCCCATAACTGGGCTACTATATAGCAGTCCAGCTTTTTAGCCACAACACCAAGTATACTAGCTCTTTCATGACTTGCTGGTTGCAAACTTTTCCGAAGTTAAATACTTTAATGAAATCAGCATCGTCAAGATTCGAAACCCTGCCGCGTTTTGTACATACATATATTCCAGGGTATGGAGAAGCGCCCTCCCCTACGCTTTGGTGTAGTAGTTATTGAAAAAGGAGTCTTCGGGTTACCCTCGACTAAGGTCGCCAACTTTACTTATATATATATATATATATATATATATATATATGGGTATATTATTGTATATAGATTTTATGTCAAAGTCTTTTATTTATGGTGATCACTTTATTTTCTAAACTAAGTCTCCAGTGTTTTCAAGGTGTTATGGGACTGGCTGATGTTTATCCATATCTACCGCCAGTTAGGATTTGACACTTGGCTATTTTAATGTGTGAGCTGCACACAAATCGAGTCTCATACGTAGCAGGAGCAAAAAATACTTGACCGTTCAGCATTTCTCTACTGAAGCACCCCAGACGTCAAGCAATAAACTTATCCCTGTCGAAGGAGGTAGTGCTTGGGGAGACGGCTTCCTGGGACCAGGTGAATTTGATGATCACAAACATCCACCTGTGATGCAACCGTGAGGATGGCATATAGCGTCCAGTGGAAACGCGCATGGAGACTGTTCCGAGTAAATCGATTATCATTTTGCGTATGACGATAGGTATTTGAGGACGGGTGCTACCTATTCCTGTCACATTGGGGTGCGTAGGGATATCAGTTTCGGCGGGGGGGGGGTTACTTCAGATATACTTTAGTATCATTATGTGAAATTCTGCTTTCTTGTGGATGTTCATTATTTTTTTTAAGCTTTTATGTTATTGCTTTTTTTTTTTTATTACATTTCTTTCTTTATTTGTTTGTTTTTCATATATGTATTTAAAAAACCTCTCCGAACATGTTGGATATGACACAAGGTCAACATTTAAGCGGAGTGTAACA
>CAUZXS010001360.1:35000-37500 GCA_963585895.1 Sepioteuthis lessoniana
AGATAAATACAGAGCCAGAGAAAAGAAACGGTCAAGTCGTATGTGTGAGTGTGTGTGTGTGCGTGCGTGTGTGTGTGTATCTTTCAGAGTGTCTGATGCTATTTATATATGTGTGCGTGTGTTTGTTTTTATGCGTCTATCTGTGTGTGTGTGTGTGTGTGTGTGTGTGTGTGTGTGTGTGTGTGTGTGTGTGTGTGTGTGTGTGTGCAAGCGCGTTTAAGCATCTGAGAAAGGGACGTGTAGAACTATTTGTAAAAAAAAAAAAAAAAAAAAAGAAGATTGCTGATGAAAAATCACTTATTCGCGACTCGGACAAAATAATTCTTTTATCATGCCGACCCCCTTTATACTCGTTTTGATAATTACAATTCATCATATCGTGCGTTTTGCCAGGCTAGTGATATTCATGTCAAAGTTTGATTTATTGAGACGGCATAGAGCTGAACAGTGAGACAATTTAAACTGTGAAACTTATCAAAAAATTAGCTGTTCGTCTGATCTTAAATACTGACCACATGCCGGTGGGAATTTTCGAAAAAGTGTTAAACAGTATTACATACATACACTTACTGATACATTTATACATACGCATATATGAAAAAAGTGAGAGAGATAGTAAGACATAAACAGAATTATGAATGAACAATTTGAGATAGATAGATACATACATACATACATACATACATACATACATACATAGGAAAAGAGATTTACATATAAAGAGATTTAAATATGAGCAGAGTGATATAGACAGATAGATACAGAGATAAATAAATTGATAGAGAGATTTATACTTACATGCATACATACGAACATACATAAATACATTTGAAAAGAGTGAGGTACAAGCATATTTAGATATTAGCAGAGTGAGATAGATAGATAGATAGATAGATAGATACATACATACATACATACATACATACATACATAGGAAAATTTAGATATGAATAAATGGAGATAGATAGATAGATAGATAGCGTGCAAAACGAACTCCACATTAATATATTCATATATATATCTTTGCTAGTGTAAGAACTTATATAATTTATATATATATATATATATATATATATATATATATATATATATATATATATATATATATATATATAACTTTACCAATTCTTTTCGATGAAGCTATTTCACCAAAAGTTACAAAAGAGATAATAAATCATCCCTTATATATATATATATATATATATATATATATATATATATATATATATATATATATATATTCTCCAAAAGATCCCCTAAATGATTTTTGGATAACTACCCAAATACAAAAATGTTCACGATATTGTATATATATATATATATATATATATATATATATATATATATATATATATATATGAGATGATTACCTTATATTTCATGTAACTTCTATGAAACAGAAACGTGGTTTATCAGGTTGTATGATTTTCGGTGATGTGAGAAATATCTGGCGAGACATGTGTAACTCTCTCTGATTTAACAGGTGAATTTAATGATTTCTTTATATTTCTGCGACTGTAGTGAAAGAAGATATATATATATATATATATATATATATATATATATATATATATATATATATATTGTCAACAACAGACTCTTTCGTTTTATCGCAACTCTTCAGAGAGGTTAGACACATAGGACGCTTGAAGCTGGGATAACTTTCTATACAACTTCCTATATATATATATATATATATATATATATACACACACACATACATATTTACCAACCCCTCCGCTCGGGCAGGATATGACACAAGGTCAATTTTTAAGCGGATTTTAGCAAGTTTGAATTCACAGTTTTCCTTCTCCTAGACTAGTTGACTCACCAAGGCTGAAGAACCTAGTCTGCCCTACTATTTACCCATAGCTGGAGGGAGAATAATTGGATTCATACCTTTCCATGGGTATTAGTGCTATGTGAAATGGAATCAGGTCGTCCTGGATTTGAACTCGTGTCACCGTGTCCATTTCCTACGACGATAACCATTACACCACGGGCACCTCCTATATATATATATATATATATATATATATATATATATATATATATATATAGAGAGAGAGAGAGAGAGAGAGAGAGAGTGAGGGAGGGAGGGAGAAAGAAAGACATTGATATACGTACAGAAATTGAGGGAAAATAAAACTGCAAGACAATAAAGGACAATCCTGAGTTCGATTCCTGTGTGCATGTTTTTCAGCGTATTGTTAATACACCCTTTTTGAAAAGTTTTTATGATCATTAAATTAAGTTGTTGACCGTAGTCGAGGGCAACCGGAAGGCTCCCTTTTCAATAGCTACCACACCGAGATGTAGGGGAAGGCGCAACTCCTTTCCCTGGATTTCTCCACTTTACTCTCGATACGCTAAGCAAGGAGGTATCGAGTACCATTTTTAAAGTCTTTGGTATGATGCGACCTGCGATTGAACCCAGGTCTCCCAGAATTCATCCATATTACCAGTACGTTTTGTCAAGAGCAAGTTAAATGCACATATT
>CAUZXS010001360.1:42500-48006 GCA_963585895.1 Sepioteuthis lessoniana
CAATTAGAAGGAAACTCAAACCTGATTAAGTTGTCATTATAAATTTATTTCGCTGGAGAATATTATTATACTCTCCGTCACGTCAGATTACTTTTTACATGTAAAACTTGAGGTTGCGACAAGAATAATCCACAGCCACTATCTTCGGACGCTGACTAGATATTAGTAATATATACATATATATATATATAGAGAGAGAGAGAGAGCGAGAGAGAGAGAGAGAGAGAGAGAGAGATTAGAAACAATACGGTTGTTCGAGTTCCATAAGCTTTTTACTTAGATGTTCATTAAATCATGCCAAATAACTCCCGTCATAAATATATATCTATTCAAATATTCCTTTAAAAAAGCGAGTGCATGGTGTTATTTATTTATTTAAGTCAATATTATTTTGTTAATATTTTAAATATAACTTCGCGCATGAGTTAATAAGATTTTTTTTCTAAAACAACGTGCACACACACACACATACAAACTTTTCACGATAAAATAAAACACGACAAAATCACGCATGACTTTTCCCAGCATTCAGACCTGCGGATACAAGCCCACCTGAAGATCGGAAACGCAATACTCAATTATGAGAGATTTACATTGTTTTATTTTATTGCTGAAATATTGTGATATAGCTTTGCATTCATGTGCATAAATCATTATATTCTAGAAGATTTTGCAGTATATATATATATATATATATATATATATATATATATATATATATGTGTGTGTGTGTGTGTGTGTGTGTGTGTGTATGTGTGTGCGTGAACTAAAGTAATTCTGTTATGATCTTCTTTGAAGAATTCCTTTACTGAAAGCTTCACGTACTTTTTCTTTCGTCTTCAATTCACAAGAAACTATAAGTAACCAAATAAACTAAAGAATAAACTGAGAATATGATCATTTTGATTTTATACTGCGCCGTTGCCCGAGACACGAGCACTCTGTTTTATCGAACGATTCATGCTAACGATAGTTTTTTTTTCTTTTGGCTTATCTTTATACGAATTTACACACACACACACACACACACACACACACATATATATATATATATATATATATATATTATACAGATAGATAGATACTAGCAAGTAATTTTCGCAGACCATTTTTAGTAAGGTCGATTCTCACTAGGCGACCCATTATTTTAACTTTGTGCCATATCTAAGCTAAGCTTAGTGAATAACTATATGCATAAGAATATAGATATATAAATTTGTGTATATATATGCATATATATACATATATATGTCTATACACATATAGAAACATAAATATATATATATATATATACATATATATGTACAAATATACAAATATATATACATAATAATATGTATATACACTTATATATATATATATATTTGCATATATTCATATATTATTATACGTTTACATACATATATACACTGTTATATCTATCTATCTATCTATCTACAAATACAGATTTATATTCATGCCGAGACTGAGCACTCTACTATAGTTAAATCTAATAATTATTTAAATAATTTCAATTATCCATTTACAAATGCCAGAGACTGACTTTGTTTACGTGTATCCAGATCCCTCATTGGCCCTAGGGCATTGCTCCGCCTTCTTATTCTGACCATGTTTGGTTAAAAAAAAACAGACAAGAATGTGTACGTTTTGAGAAGTCTTTTTTTGTTGTTGTTATCTCATCTTTTTCTTATTTAATTTGTTTTTTGTTTTTTTTTTCATGTTCAAACGAAGGACCGTAATCGAATAAATGTACAAATCGATGGAAAGATTCAGGGTTTCGAACCCATTCGATTGCATCTATATCTATTTTAAGAATGGCAGTATTTTTTTTCCGTACGATTTAAACAAAGTAATTTTCATTGTCTCGCGTCATTGGAAACATTACAGATAACATTTCAACACATCTATTTTTCATATATACCAATTTGTTATTATATATATATATATATATATATATATATATATATATATATATATATATATATATATATATATATATATATATATATATATATATATATATATATATATATATATATATATATATATATATATATATATATATATATATATATATATATATATATATATATATATATATATATATATATATATATATATATAAAGAGAGAGAGTCTAGCTGGTAAAGTATTCGCCTATGGTCTAGGAAACCAGGGTTCGATCCCATGTCAAGTTATACCAAAGATTTATATATATATAATATATATATATATATATTCATATATATATATATAAAGAGAGAGAGTCTAGCTGGTAAAGTATTCGCCTATGGTCTAGGAAACCAGGGTTCGATCCCATGTCAAGTTATACCAAAGACTCAAAAAATGGTACCAGATGACTCCTTTCTTACCACTCAGCATTATGAGGTACGTATCAAGAGTAAAATAGAGCAATCCAGGGACAGGAGTTGTGCTGACCAAGTTATCAAGTGATAACTATAAACCTCTGTAATATATATATAAATAAAGTTGGCAACTGTAGTTGAGGGTACCCCAAAGGCTCCTTTTCAATAGCTAGTACACTGAGGTGTAGAGGAGGGCGCTACTCCTTTTCCTTGATTACTCCACTTTATCCTTGATATATACCTTATTGTGCTGAGTGTTAAAGAAGGAGGAATCAAGCACCATTTTTTGAGTCTTTGGCATGACTTGACCTGGGACCGTACCCCGATCTCCGTGGCATTGGTGAACACTATTATAAAGGGGTGTCTCCATGGCTAAAAGTAAGCAAGTTCAAACCCAGTCACGTTATTTCGTTCACTTTTAGGTTAATTATCTAGAAAAAGGTATGAACCCACTTCTTCCCCCAGCTATGACTCAAATAATATCGCTACTGCACTACCAGAAGGAGTGGGGGCTTTGGCATTAAATAACCCACGAAGGTTAATATACCAATAAACAAAATAACCAAATCTATATCAAAACTTATTACCTTATGTAAAGGTAGGAATGTGTTTCCATTTTATATATATATATATATATATATATATATATATATATATATATATACGTGTATGTGTGTGCTTGTATGTGTGTGTGTCCATTTATATATGACCTGATAGTACTTTATCTATGATATAGGAATATTCTTGTAAAGATGGCAGAAAATTTAAGTTAATGATATATTAATATAATTTTCTCCTGTTTCTGTATTTTTTGTTACTGTGCAGTCGGGGAATTATGCAAAAACTCTCCATTTTCGTAATTTTCATTGATACATGCATTTTGTATCTATATATCTGTCTTTCTATCTATCTCGTTATCAACACACACACACACACACACACACACACACACACACACACACACACACACACACACACACAAACATACATATATATATATATATATATATATATATATATATCTGTCTCTTTCTTTCACACATCGCTCTCTCAATCTTAATATATATATATATATATATATATATATCCCGGCTTCGAGCGTCCTGCGGGTCTAGCCACACCGAAGAGTTCTGATAGAACGAAACAGTCTGTCTGTGGATGACAATATATACGCTCCCCCATGGGGGTTGAGCACTCTGGCGAAGGAATTGTCGGCCGCCCCTAGCGTAATGCAAAGCTCTTCGTAAGAATTGAGCACTCTGGTAGCCGATAGGGTATTAAAAAAATGTAAACAAAGGCTGCTGCTGCTGTTGCTAAAAATAAAATACCTTAAAATTCCCTTAGCCAACGTAGTCCGCTTGTAGCTGTGTGGTCTGAAACCTTAATCTATCGTAAAGTTAGACGGGTTTCGATCCCGGCTTCGAGCGTCCTGCGGGTCTAGCCACACTGAAGATTCTGATAGAACGAAACAGTCTGTCTGTGGATGACAATATATATATAGTAAGATTTAAGATATATATATATATATATATATATATATATATATATATATTAAGATTTCTTTCACACATTGCTCTCTCAGTCTTTATATATATATATATATATATATATATATATAGTAAAATTTAAGATATATATATATATATTAAGATTTCTTTCACACATTGCTCTCTCAGTCTTTATATATATATATATATTATATTAAGATTGAGAGATCGATGTGTGAAAGAAAGAAATAGATAGAAATTAATACGTTGCCGATAATTCCTTTCGCGCCATTTCAATAAAAATTGTTTATCTCATTGTAGATTTAATCGAAATTTTTCATGGGTAAATCGATGTAATAAATTTCTATGAGACATTTAATCTGAGTAGCATTTTCTATTCCACGTTGTCCCAACTCGGAGAATTTTCAGCGTGTAAACAGCTAAGTAAACAACTTTGATAGCCAATAAAGAACACGTATCAGACTCTGTGAGTTACGGTGAAAACCCCGCCAATGGTCTGGGAGACCGGGGTTCAATCTCAGCTCGAGTTATACCAAAGACTCAAAAAATGGTACTTGATGCTGCCTTGCTTAACACTCAGCATTATAAGGTAAGGATCAAGGGTAAAGTGGAGCAATCCAGGGAAAAGAGTAGTGCCGTCCTCTACACCTTTGAAAAGCCAGCCTTTGGGTCACCCCCTCGACTGCACTTCCTTCAATATATATATATATATATATATGTGTGTGTGTGTGTGTGTGTAACTGATCATGAGAAGAAGACGACTAGCTAAATCAAATGTTAAAAGTTAATCTCAGCTACCACAGAAAAGCTATCAAACTCCTATCTTCTTTTATTTCTGAAGCAAAGATAGTCATCCTTTGGGTGCAAATATTTAAGTTTTAATGAAATAAAATATTCTATAATATTAGAAAGACTAACGAAAGTAAATAAGAACGCACATGAAAAGATGACTAATTTTTATTTTTATTTTAATTAATTTCCATTTAAAATTATTCACAGGATTACTTTTAAGACGTTTGAGAATAAAACGATAATATCAGAAATCAATAACTCTTAGAAATTATTTATTAAACGTGGTTTTGTTAAAGCCAACAGGCAATTTATGCCCACTATATACTATGAAAAACTTTTTCTTAGAGATATATAACACATATAACAGGCGCCTCCGGTGGTGTAATTGTTAGCAAGCGAGACTAGCAAAACTTCACAGATGAGTTCGAGTCTCATTGAGGGTCACTTTCATGCAGCCTTGTGCCACATCTTAGCTAAAACCTTTGTAAATTACTAGCAAGCTAAACTAGCAAACATTAACGAGTATGTTCGAGTCTCACCGGGTGCCATTTTAATACGGTCTTGTGCCACATAAAAGCAAAAAAATCCTAGTGAATGAGTATATGACATTTTACAAGATTTTTAAAGCATTTATACAACAGGTTTCTCCCCTTTTCCGGGGGCCACCTGTCATTTACGTTAGGTGGGTGTTATTATGCTGGTCATCTGGTCCTAGGCTGACTTCTCCCCAGACGATTCTCTTTGGTGCCTTTGGCGCCCAAAAAATGGGAAATGCCGACGGGATCAATGTCTTTTGTGAAAGCAAACCAATAAGTTTTTGATTCGTGCGTGGCCCTCTCCC
>CAUZXS010001361.1:2500-30000 GCA_963585895.1 Sepioteuthis lessoniana
TTGCTTATGCTACCCAGCCCAGCTCGATTGATTTGAGTGATGCCTATGATGTCTGATTTGTAGGCTGCATTCCGCCTCCTGGGTGGTCTTAACAGCTGACCACTTCGTACCTGATTTTATTTCAAGATACACCTTCCGAATGATCTCGCCAGCCGAGTCCTTCATCCTCATGTGAAGGCGTACTTTCCCAATTTTGAATTCTTCTACCAGTGAGGATATTGGGAGCTGTATTTTTCCAGAATTGGTATATAAACCCACTTTCGAAAAACAAGGAGGAACTCTGAGCCACTTACGCAGGTATTTGTTGCTATACTGTTGGATCCGTTCAACACGAGATATCGCAATCTCGTACACCTGTATGGACCACAAAAGACGGGGTAGCAGACCATGTTGGTAACACCAAGCCTTCATCTTTCTGGGTAAAACAAGTTTTATCAATTGATTTAAATCCCATCAAGGCTACTTTCTGGACCTCTGTACCCCTATGACGATCAGTCAGTGGGATTGAATAAAGACGTCCAAGACTCTTTATCGGCTTCTCCCTGACTGTTGGGATCTTATCACCCCCAATTTTGAAATGGATCTCCCTGACAGATCCTCCAACTAATGATAGGCTTCGACTTTTCTTTGGCTTAGCCTTCATTCTAGCCTAAGTGAAAAGGTCATACTACCTTTGTAGTAAACCATTGGCAGCGATTTGGGATGGGACGAGAATGGTGATATCGTCCATAAAAGCTCTGGAAGGAGGAAGAGTCAGATGTTTATTTTTCATTACTCCTTTCGACATATTTGCTGCACCTTGTAAAATGAGTCCCATGGCCAGAATGAAAAGAAGTGGGGAAATCACACAGCCCATCATGATGCTGATCTCAAGTGCCTGCCACTTGGTGGTATAGTTTTTAACTGTAAATTTCATGAAAGCTGAATTGAAGTATTTAATTATGATGTAGTTCTGTTTTGTCCCTTCTAGCTGAGAGTTCCAGACACCCGGAGAAGCCAGGTATTCCAGCCTTCTGGACAGATGTATTTATATAATGATTGCTCATCAGAAAGGTTGTCATACGACGAGCAAGAACTCCAAAAAATATTTTCCCTTTTACATTTAGGAGGGATATTGGGCGAAAATTTGTGATACCTCTTGACTACATTTCCTTTGGTATCCAAATACCATCGGCCAGACACCATTCCTGTGGTACAATACTCTTCTTCCAAGCCTGTTGAAGGACAGTGAGTTTCTTGAGGACACGTGGGCAGTTTTTATATAACTTGTACAATATCCCATTTAACCCCGGGGCACTACCTGTGCGGGCCTTATCGACAAAATCTCGAACTTCTTTTAGTTTTGTCCCGCTATCATCAAACATTACCGTTGGATCTTGGGGTTTTGGTAAATCTCTTAAGGCATCCAAACATATGTCAAAAAACTTACACTATTTATTGTTTAATTTGCTGTAATTTTTTATATAGGAAGTACAATACGACCCTTCCACATCAGATTTAAAGAACAACTCAACACACTTGCATCCTCATTCCATAAACATTTAATTAAATGCAAAAATAATGATAATTTTTCCATTAAAAAAGAAGCAATAGTTAATGGTTCTGGCCCCATAGCCTTACATCTTAAAACCCATTCCAAGTTTCAAAAAATTCTAGTTGAAAACACCACTCTGATAGCACAAAAAATTGATAAGCTATGACTACAAATCCTAGAAGCCCTACATATAAAAACGAAAAGACCTAAAAATCAATAGAATTAATTTTGAAAATAGCGACAATATTTTGAAATGCCTTTAGAATTTTTTTTTGTTTTGAACATTCCATACTTCCTTGATAATATTCTATTTCTGTTGATAGCATTCTGTTTTTTAAATTCATCAGGAACTCAGTTTTATCCAACTCTGCGTTTGTGTAGTTTTGTTATGTTATAAAAACCAAAATCTTTCAAGACTTTAAAAACACTCTTTACACATGCTAGCAACCCCAGATGATGGCCTATGAAAGGTCCAAAAGTGTTCAGGACAATTTTGATAAATTCATCCACCAATTCCAACCTGAAACCAAGACACTTATCAGGATAGCATCTTGATTAAATTATAGAGACAAAATGTGTCAAATATTTAATCAAACATATTTAAATGAAAGATTGCTGCTATATATATAAATAAAAGATTGCTGCTATATATATATAAATAAAAGATTGCTGATAGATATATATATATATATATATATATATATATATACATACATACATACACACATAATTATACATACAGACAAAATCATATATATTTATATAAAGACAGCATTATTAAAAAAAAACACAAACATATTTATATACATACATAAAAACGCATACATAATTATATATAGAAATATACTTAAGTATATATCTCCCTGTGGAGTAACCACAAACAATGATTGAAATCTTTAAAAAAAACAACATTTTTTTATGATTTATTGAATAATAGCACCCTCCTCCTCTCTCATACATGAATTATCAATCTGGTATTTGATACCAAGAAAAAACAACAGCAGCCTTCAAACCTTAAAAACTTCAATGTATTGAAAAAAAAAAAAAAAAAAATTTTTTTTAAAAAGTTTTGGTTAAAAAAATGCCATTGATGCAGAATAATCTTTACCTCATCTTTTACTTTTACATCTGTTTTTTTTTCTGATTTTACTCAGAGAAAAATATACATGAAAAATTACTTAAAATCACACAAAGTTTTGGGTACAATTTTAGTTTTTTTAATTATGATTTAGTTTCTTAAATTTTCTAAGGTAAAGAATATTTTCTCAGAGAAAGGATTGAAACAGTCTTTGTGGATTTCAGGTCTCACCCATGGCCAGTCTGTCTAGGCAGTGTAAATTGGTACAAATTTTTTCTTAAAGTGTATGTTCTTTGTCACATACATTAAAACCAGCTAACCTATTTTCTTTATTCTGCTATTATGAATTACATATAAAAATCAAGGCCTTTACTTCCCACATTTTATATCTTTATATGACTTAAGTCGCAATATTGGACTGCATTTGATATAGAAATTAGAAATAAAACCTGTTCTAGTGAATCTATATCCAATAACTTGTTGCTCCCTCTATTTTCGTCTGTGTCCAAAGAACTGTAAAATCCCCTACCCCCATTAGGAATTGTGGCTTCAAGCCAATAGCTTGGTTTATGCATGTTGTGATGGTGAAGATAGTATAAAATAATACAATAGCAGTGTCCCCTATAGATTAAGGATATTTAAAAATTTGGATGAAGTTCCTAATAGGAAATGTGGAAATTGTTGGTTGTCAAATAGCACAGTTATTTTAATCTTGACAGTTCTGAGTATCAAGAGTTTGTTTAAGATATAAAAGCATTATCTGCTTAAAAAAAGAAAAACAGCTTTAAATTGTTTGGATGATGAGATTGAAGGTTGGAATAATGGTGGCTATTCACATGATTCAATTTATATACAAATGTGGAGCACTGAAAGAAGCTGTAAAAATTTCACATCTTTGAGAACATTTATTGATATTATTTATTTGTTATACTTCCTAAGGCATTTCCGCTTTTTACTATTTTCTCACATTAACCTTTAAAAAAAAAAATTTATGCATAGAACGTATACACTATTAATACAATATCTATATTCAAATTAAATTCTGTAAAGTAATTCATCTGATAGTTCCCAAAATACCCTTTAAATTCTTTTTCTTACCATACTTTTTAAATCATTCAATGTTAAAATATTTTACACTATTGTTGTTTTTGATTTGATAAGTCAATTTCTTCAAAAAATTTCTGTTACCAAATTTTTTTACAAAAATCAAATTGATTTGTAGGCTTAGTTTTTGAAATATGTCTTTCCAAAAGAAATGTGGAAAAAATGTCAACCATAATTAGAAATTTGATTATTTTGAAAGTTTTAATTAGATCACCTCTCATCCTTCTTTCTTGTAATCAATCATTTCTTTAATCTCTCCCAGTAACTTTAATCTTTTACATTTTTTCTAAAAAGTTTTGTTAATCTTCTTTGTATGCACTCCAATCTTAATATCACATTCCAATTTCCATGATTCAACAATGGATCCCAGGCCAGAGTACACTATTAGGTCTTATTGGTGTTTTACACAATTTTTAACCAATCATTACATTTACCCTTGATAAAATAGACAAAATATGATTGTTAGCTTTAAATGTATCACTCATTTTTATTTCTTTGTGGCTTATTCAACTTTAATTTTTTTGGAACCAATTTTCAGTACTTTACATTTTTCTATATCAAAACTTAATTTTCAAATATCTTCCCAGTATGACAATTTATTTAGTTTCACCTGTGTTGTTTTTTTTTTGATAATGGTCTAACAGGTAATTTAACATCATCGGCAAATAGTTTTATTTCGGATTTTATATCATTAGATGAATTATTTATGAATATTAATTCCAACAAAGGTCTCAGAACTGAATCCTGAGAAACACCACATATATGTTGTGATTCAGAATAATTGTTACCAATTTTTACTTTTATAGTTCTATCAGTCAAAAAGTATCTAGGAATATTTACTATTTTTTTAGAAATACCCAAGTTTTTCATTTTCATTTGTAAACTATGAGATGCCTTAGCAAATGTCTAGCTAAAATTCAAATATACAATATCTGCAGATATTATATATTTCATCAAATGTTTACTTATACTAATTCTTTCCAAAATAATAGATAATGTTGATTTACTATTGGTAAATCATTAATTACAATTTATATCTTCCTTAATAGAATTTAATATGTAATTTCTAATCAATTTTTCAAAAACCTTACACAAAATACATGCTAGAGAAACTGGTCAGTAATTGCTTTACACTGCAGAGTAATGAGATTCTTTTTTAACAGTAATATGAGGCATAATTGAATGCTACTTAAAGCAAAAGAAATTCTAACTAAGTAGACAACACTATTTAATATTTATTTCTCACTAACTTTCTCCACATCACTTGATATTTTTCTCTCACTTTCTGTTTACTTGAATGATTTGATGATGGCATCATGTTGACAAACACATGTACTGAGCCATATATAAATAATCCTATCATTTTGATGGGAAGTATGTTAGTAATTTTATAAAATGTCTAATTTTGAGACTTACAAGAGGATGCAGAAATATTCTTGACTCAACCAAAAAAAGAATGCTAAACTAAAAAAAAAAAAAAAAAAGAAAGTCAAACTTGAGAAACAATGATCCAAGTGTATTGAACCGTAAAATGTATGTGTGGAATAATATCTATGTTTCATGACTCAGTCAATCACATTGACTGGTTGAAAACTTTTCAGCACCTTTTCAGAAATTTCTTAAGAACCATAACATTTTTGAAAAATAAATTCTAATTCTTGAAGGAATGTTAACTATTTTTTTTTCTTTTTATAAATAACCAGAGGAAAAAGAATCGAAGTGAGTTATTGAATAAGTTAAAATAGAATGAAAATAAAAACACTTTTCAGATCAGACTTTTTGGCATACTCATTGATATATGTGTTTTTGTGTCAATATTTCAAGAATAAGGATTTTGGAAATAAAATATCTGAATCTCAAAGTCATGTTTACACTTGAATAAAAATAGACCTTGTAGTTTTTCAATTTTCATACTTATTTAGGCCATACAAATCCTACAACTTTAAACAATTATTTAGTTGTATATTCTACAATTTTCTTCTGAAAAACCTTTCCAACATTTACCAATATGTTAGCTGGAGAAATTTCAATTTTAAAACGCATCAAAATTATAATAACTCCAATGGATACCACTATTTGTTTTGGTTTGGGTTCTTTGTTTAATGGTATATCAACCTTCATGGGTTATTTAATGCAAAAGGCACCCTTGTAGAAGAACAGCAGTGATACTATTTAACCCATAGGCAAGGGAATAAGGGAGTACTGTCCAAAAGGGTCCAAAAGTTAATGTAACAGTGTGACTGGAGTTTGAACTGGCTTACTAAGATGTCGCAGTCTGACACTTTAGCCATTAGGCCACAGGGTCTCTCCCTCCACTATATGTCATATTTGCTCTAACAATACTAATCTTATATAACTTCCATGTATGATTGCATATTGTATGTCTGGTGAAACTTCCATTACAACCAAAAAGTTATAATCGATTGGTGCATGTGAAATAAATTAATATAGGTGAAAATAAGGTTGCAGAAATGATGCCAGCTTGAAAAGTGAGTTAAAAACCATACTTTTCTTGATTATATCAGTGCCAACATTATCATTCTATTCAATAACATCGATTGTAAATGTCAGTTATATCTTGAGTTTTTTTTTTATTTTTTATGTCAAAAAAATAAAAATATATATTATAAAATTTATCTATTTTAACTTACGGTATCAAAAAGATTAACTTTTGAAAAGTGTAAAAATAAAATGATTTTGTACCCATTTAGCAGTTTCAGTGTATATAAATAAGTACATACAATGAATATAACAATTCCAGCAATAATACAGTTAATTAATGAAAAAGAATTTTTTTAAATATGAAATTAAGTAAAAAAGAAAAAAAGTATCACTGTTGGAACATTCAAATATGATGGTCAAAGAAATGAGATCCACTGCATGACATAATTCTTCAGATTCAGAAATAAAAAACAAACATTTCCAACAAAAATCCTCAGAGATTTCAAACATGTTTGGAGACAGAATTTTTTACTTTGTGCATGTATGTAGGTATGTATTATTTTTGTCGTGTTTAATAGCACTGTATAAAATATATAAAAAACCCAAAGCATTTCAGAACATTCTAACCAAGATTCTTCATTAAATCAACCAGGGAAAATAGAAGACAAAAGTTTCATATTGTTTTAACACCTAACAAAATTTGGCATACACAATCCACAGACATGAACTGAGATTCTTGCCAGTCTGGTAAAATCACTTCAAACTGAGGTGGGCTTTCAAGAGCCTGAAAAAAAAAAAAAAAAAAAGAAAAAAATGATACAGATAATGATTTTTAGCAGAGGGAAGCTGAATAAAAATCTTTGATTCAGACATCTATAATTGTCTTCTTTTTGTAGTAATATTTTTAACTTTAGTATTTTCATGTACAGCAAAAAAAAAAAAAAAAAAGAAAAAAAAAAAGCCATCTTATAAACTTATATATATAAAACAAATGAAATGTAGTGTTGTTCGCATCTTCACAAACATATTATGGTAACCAGATGAAAAGAAAAAAAAATAGAGATAATAGCAGTATATATATATGTATACTAGTAATTTACTAAGCATAGCTTAGTTTTGCACAAAGCCAGAAATATGAAGCACTCAATGTGTTGGACTCCCTAAAATTATCTTTGAGTCTAGCTCAATTACCATTAATGTCAGCAATGTTTACAGTAGACAAAAATAAACAAAAAAATTGATGTCTAAATATCATTTGTTCAATTTTACATATTTATCATTATCATGTTGTGCTGCCAGCACAGATCTCCCTGACCATCTCCTGCCAACCTTCTCTATTGTCCCTCGCTCCAGGTCGGTCTTGCTCTTCAATCTATAACTAAGCTGGAAGTTTTTGGATAGCCTGCAATATAACTTTTCTAAGTTATGGTTATTTTGATAGGGCTAGCACATTTTGAAATTGACAATGATTTATGCTAGAATGTTATCTATAGTTTAACTTGTACAATTATTGGACATGTATTCTGTGGAATTGCGATGGGTACAGAGAATTTATAACAGAACACAAATTTTAACCTTTTCACAAAAAAGGCTTATGGCACAAATCTCAAAGAAGTTTTATTCTTTATAAAAACCTTAAATAGCATAGTGTGGCTAGCAGAGTGATGAATAACAAACTAATTTCACGAGTGTAATAAATTTGTGCCTCATTGGAGTCCCATTATTGGGACCATGTGCCAGGTCATCCACATCAAGAGGTACCTGGACAAATGTTTGTGGAAAAAAACTGATATGATCAATGTATGAAATTTGTGACAGTATCTAATATTCCCATTCTATGAAGTTCTGGCCCACTACTGGTTAATTATGATACAAAAAACTATCTTGAAAGCAATCCATTTGTTCTGTCACAATTTTTTCCTTGCATTGCTGCAATCATTAATGAGAAATAGATCCAGCTGTATTCTCTTCCTATTTTTCCTGCGTCAAAACTACCCACTCTACTTACTGGTCTCTTCTCCACTAATCAATAGTTAACCATTACACAGGCTAAACTTAGTTGATATTAGCATGCCTACCTTGAATGGTTAATAAGCTAGACTCACAGACAAATTCACTTTTGTAACAAGTTAAATACTAATAGATACTCCACTAACTGTAGTCCTGTGACAGACTAACTTTAAGGAAATCCTGCTACAAACAAAATAAAAGCTTTGTATTTATTTTTTAAAATTCTACTTGTGAGTTGATGTAAAATTTTTCTTCATATACCTCCAAATAAATTTATTTATAAACTTACCCGTTTGCCAACAATCACAATGTGTGGATATCCAATCCTCTTTGCTTCATATAACCTTTTACCAACAGTCATGTGTAATCTATCATCAATAAGAACCTCTCCATTTAAATTGGGCATGCTTATTATTTGGTCACTGAGGGCTATGGCCAAATCCATCATGTCATCACTTCGAAAGCCTTCCTGGGAAAAAAAATAAATACATAAAAAAATAAAATTAAATTATACTGTACTGAACAAAAGTTTTCAGTAACTTTAAACTATTGTAAATTTCTATGAATTGCCAACTTATAAGAGGATATTTCACATTAGGATTTTACAAATGAAACATTGGCTCTGTTAAAGTAATTTCCTTACCTAATTATTATATTTTGTTGGAGGGGTCCTGAATGAGAGGGGAAGATGCAAGACCACCCCCAAAAATGGCTGAGCAAAAGTTTTTAGCCACCTCACATAAACCAATCAAGATACAGTGTTTTAAATCAGAAAAATGTTTATAATGAAAATCTATTGTGCAATGTTCATTTCAAGAAGTTACTGTACATTGCTAATATTTTGTATGGCTTTTAACTTGAATAATTGCTTCAGTGTGTTTGGGAAGAGAAGTGCACAAATCCTTCACCATCTTTACAGATATGAGATGCCATTCTCTGAGGCTGAGCTCTAACCATTCTTCAAGACTGCATCAATTCTTCAGATGAACTCTTCTCTGTAGTTCTGTCCACATTTGTTCAATGATATTTAAGTCAGGGCTCTGGAGGTAGCCAAACTCTCAATATGGTAACAACTTCATCAGCCAAACTGACACGTATGTCATCTCAGGCATGAGACTCGGTTTTGTTGAAAAACCTCACCTTCATCCAAGTCTGATGTCAAATTGTCCTTTAGCAGCTGGATGTATTTGGCACTATACAAGTTAATGTCAATTTTAACCAACTTTCTTGAACCATCACTTTTTACATATCTGAAAAACATCAGACTTATCCTCAAACTTCAGTTTTTATTGTTTTGCTTTCATGGAGGAATTCATAAAAAAATTTCATTAGAATCCAGCTCCATCCTAGTTTCATTGCTGATTATGATCTTATTCTTAACATCTGCATTCCATATTTCATACCTCTGTGACCAACTTAATCTTGCCTTTAAATGCTTTCAGTTAATGCTAATTTCTTAGCTGCAATGGAACTTTTCAGTTCATGTTCTTGATGGATATGCTTAGTGGTATCTACTGACACTAAATTGGACAAGTCACATCCATGCATCACTTGTTTTGCAGTCTTCTTTAGCTGAGCTTTTGCTATCTTGATCAGTTTTTGTATCATTCTGTATTTTTTATGTATTTTTTGCTTTTGATGGAAACCATATGGTCAATCTGAAACACATCCAGTGCCTTGAAGCTTCAAGAGGATTTCAAAGATGTCACTTCTTGAAATTCTGATTTCCTTAGCTTACTGGTTCATATTCTTGGCCATCTTCACTATCTTCATACTCATTTCTTTGGAATTTTCATTATATGAAAAAAAAAAAAAAAAAGATCAGTACTGTTGCAGAAAAACATTTGCATATAACATTTTCTGTTTTAAAACACAATATTTTGATTGGTCTATGTGAGGTGGCTGAAAACTTTTGTATGGTTATTTTTGGAGGTGGTCTCGCAGAAATTAGAACCCCTTCTACAAAATATAATGATTAGGAATGAAAATTACTCCAACAGAGGCAATGTTTCATCTGTAATTAACACAATGCAAAACATCTACTTATAAGTTGGCAATTAGTAGCAATCTATAATAGTTTAAAGTGGCTAACAACTTTTGCACAATACTGCACATATTACCCCCACCCCAAATCCATTGTGATATTAATTCAAAAAACATCCCAAAAATGAAAAGATATATATCACTCTCTCTCTCACACAGTAAACAATTGTTATAATTAGGAAGAGTGGGCAGTTGTTAAATGTGAAACTTCATTATACTTGATAGTTGCTCAATATTTTGTAAAATGTAAATTTGGGAATTTGTTACATTGTTACAATGCAAGTAGCATAATTTTCCTATAAACTGTCTTCTACTTTTGTGACTAATGCTACAACTTTAAACTACAAATGTTTAATTTTTGATGTGTCAAACCTTTTCTTGCTAATCATAAGTTTTGCTATAACAACATAACTATCTTTAACTTATTAAAGTGGGATTAATTTGAATTTCATTCATAAACAGATACTTAAAATATGACTTCTCATATTTCATAGGCAAAATTTAATTTGAACAATATGTAGGTAAACTTCTCTTATATTGAGGATAGATAAACTATCAACCTCAGTGACATTATATTTGTAACTAGGTATGCACATGCTAACATTCTTTTACATGAATGTATTTCATCAATCTTGGTGCATATGCAGTCAGTAAAGAAATTTCATTATGGTTTGGTTTGGTTTCATTGTTTAATGGCATATTGACCTTCATTAGTTATTTATTGCCAAAGCTATCCTGGTAGAAGAAAAGTAGTGGTACTATTTAACTAATGGCTGTGAGGGATAAAGGGGTCTATATCTTTCCCAAGAGCATTAGTATGAAAGTGAATGTAATAGCGTGACTAGATTTTGAATTCACTCACTTTGATGCTGCAGTTTGGTACTTTAGACATTTCATCATGGGGACTCTTTGAAAGTTCATTAATGGCCCAATTCATTATAGCAAGGGTCTACAGTGAGTGTGCATGTATATATTTACACATAACTTGTGGTCAATGGCTTATTAAATCATTACAATTTCCATACCACTATGTACAAACTTTTGAAAAAGTTTGAATTTCACTTGACAAACCTTTTGGGGGATGATGCACAACTGATAAGGAGCAATGAGGTTTGGCCACCGGATATGCCGTTCTGAGGAGAGTACCTCTATACCAGCCTGAAGAATACGGGTGACACCTAAACCATAGCAACCCATTTCTGAAGGTCTGAAAGAAAAAAAAATGAATTTTCTTCATCTTACATTGTTAAACACATACATCACACAAAAATACACTTGCTCAAATGTTTCAACACCAGTAAGCAGAAATGACAAAAGTACACAAGCATTTTTATATGATCCATTTTTTACTAATTTTTCATCTTATTTTGATTACTTTTCATCACAACTCTCATATAGTGATTCAACAACTGTTGAATAAGCAGTATAGACTAGAAATAAACAAACCTTAGTCAATATGTTTGTAATAATACCAGCATAGTTTAATGTATGGATCAGTATTTCTGTTTGGGATAGTGGCATCAGTTGAATGAAATTCTTTCAAATTACTGAAATAAATACAAGTATAATAAAAGTGAAGAGAGAGAATGTGGAAAGACAGAGAAATTGAAAAAGAATGTTAAAGGACAAAGAGAAGAAAAAGGATAGAAGCAGAGTATAGTGAGAAGAGAAAAAAAGAGATTAAGACTGAATATAAATTTTTTTTTTTTTAGTAAAATTGAATATTAACTTTATAATTAGGTCTTGTGATGCCAAAATAGAATCTCTCAATTACTCTGTAATGAGGACAGGTCACATAACAATTCCATGTATCATATATACATATTCGCATTGTATTTTATATACAACTAGATCCATGTCTCTGGAAAGTTTTAAAAAATTATGTTTATTCAAGAAAAAAAAAAAGTGAAGATTATCTTTTATTAAAATGTTAATGATTCTGAAATGGGGCAAAATTTAGGAAACATTGATTAACAGATGAATATATATATAGACAAATGGTTAATTATACTTAATGCTTAATCCTTCTAAGAACTCAAGCAGTTGGTATTTGTGCTGCTAACCAGAGGTAAATATACCCAGATGGTCTAAATTCCAATTGTGGAATCTCCATTTCTACATAACTATTGCCTTAAAAACATTATGATTTTATATTTCATACATAATTTCACCTTTTTTTTTTCTTTTTTTTTTTTAATATTTGAAATTATCAAAATATTGTCATCGCTTATTTAATGGCATGCAGATTATAACAGATTATAAAATAAAAATTTTCAGTTATTTTTTAGTCAGGAGTCCAAGGTGGGTGGAAGGCTCAGGATTGTAAGGGTTAAATTGAGATTAAGTGATAAAGAAAAATGAGGAAGAGAGAGAGAAAAAAAAAAAAAAAAAAAAAAGGTACTTCATGATTTGTAGTTCACTCATATTGCAATTCCAACTTCAAAAGTAATTTATGCTTGGATATGCATACATATGGTGTAGACACTTAATATGAAAGTTTAACTTCAAGATTATGGTTAATTATAACCGTTTATAATTACAGGTAATGAATATGAGTAGACTACAGATAATAAAAAAGTCACAATTTTTTTTTTTTTTTTAGAGAATTGTACTTACACAATGTTTTGATTGTCATCAATAAATGTTGCTTTGAATATTGATGAATATCTTTGACCCAGAAGAAAAGCCTGACCCACCTACGTAATAAATAGATAAAATTATTACCACATAAATAATACTTTTCATTTCCACTGAAGATAAGTGAACAGATTCAAATTACATTTTGAATATGATATAAACACTACCAAAGCTCCAAAGTTTAAGGACTATCAGAAAAATTTGTAAACATGTAAATGTGGAAGAATAAAATTTGAATAGTAAATCTTTGAAAGAAAACAAAAGATAAAAGAATTATTTCAACACGAATTGGTAAAACTCAACTTGCAAGACTTATAATTATTATACTGGCATGTAAGAGTTCAAATTTTTATATACAACTTCAATAAGTAAATGCACATAAAAATAAAATGAAAATCACTTCAAGAACTGGAGAGAAGTGAGACACACTATTTTTGTTTTAATAGAATATTACAGAATAGATGATAAATAATATCAATCTGGAGCAAATTAAAGAACAGATATCAGAAAATTTTTACTCATTCATTCTTAATTATATTAATTTTATGAGCATATTTCTTCAGTATAAACTATGCAGTATTTTTTTTTAATGAAAATTTATCAGTAGTCTTTTTTTTTAATATTAGTTTTACTTTTAGGTAATAATAATTTACTATTATCAGTAGTTTAAGGTGAATATTCTCAAGAGCTACTATTACATTTCCTACTTTATTTGATACCAGCAGTACTTGTCCATGTTACATAAGGGTGATAAGATACCATTGAAAACCCTTAAAAGTTAATATTTTGAATAAATATTAATTTCACTATTTTCCAGACTTGGGTACTATTAAACGCAATTTTAAAAAAATTGGGTCTTTAAGTCTTTATGAATTCCTTTAGCCACAACAGAGTGGGTCTAAGAGCATCTAGGGAAGGAGAGAAACATCTTCCTCTTGTAATGATTTCTAAAAAAAGTGGGTAAGCATTGTGAGATGGAAAACCCTTTTACAGCAAGGGGAACAGTAAAAGGTGGAGAAACAGATCCCAAATAAAAACTAGTGTGAGCTGGATCTAGTAGAGTATAGTTTAAAACCTCCTCAGCTATATCCCTGACAACTCCTGAAAGATTGGCTGAAATAGAGACAAAAATTGTAGAGCATTAGTTGTACAGATATTCAGAGAATTAAAAGATTATGATCACATTTGTATAAATGCCACATATTTTGGAACAAAAAACAAAGAAAAAGTTGCTTTCCTTCAGAAGAGGAAATATTAATGACATGTTTGTATTTTACAATAGTTGGTGTAAAATATTGGCCAATATAAATGCTAAATCTGGTTATGGCAGGAGATTTAATGTTTTTAATTGTTTAGTTGGAAAAAAGTTTATACACTGAGCACTGATTTATAAAATATTCATCATCATGGCACGCTACTAGCATGGATTTCCCTGAGCCTCTCCCACCACTTGTCTCTATTGTCCATTGCTCTTGATTGGTCTTCCATACTACATTCTGTATCAGGAAAGAGCTGTTGTAGATAGGTAGTTACCCTACCCTTGCTTGTCTGTGTGAAGTGATTCACAGGAGTACATCACTTATGAGCTTGTCCTTACTTCAGTAGCGTCCCACATGTCTGGCTCATCTAATTTGGTTGGTTTTTGAGGTGGGTGGTAGGTGTCCATACAGCTGGTTTGTGGGATGTTGCCTTGCCTTGACTTGTTCAATACAGCTCGTAGCATTCTTGTGCAACTGCTGCAAAGCTTTCTCTCCATGCACTTAGTCAGCGTCATGTAGTGTATCCATCCAGCCATATTGAAATGACCGCTGTTTGGAAAAAAATTACACTTTATTTTATCTGATGTCTGACTTCCATATGACTGATAGTCTATCGATAGCTGTCCAAGCCTTGGCTAATTATGCACTGATATCATTTTCATCAGATGAGAGGCTGTTTCCAAAGGTAAGTGAACTTGTCCACCAGTTTCAGTGATCTAACATTTCATGAGGAGATGTTGCCTCTTTGATTAAAGCACAGGAACTGTTTTGTTCGCATTCACATGGAGGCCTATGCCACTTGCTGCCCATTCCAGACTATGCAGGAGGGATTCAGCTTAGACGGGTGAATTTCCTAGAAGCATTATGTCATCAGCGTAGTCCGCATCCGTAACTGTTTATGCGGGGTATCTTCAGCTTCTTTCCTTTACCAGCTTGAAGCTTTTTTTCTTTCATTAACTCTATAGATATTCTAAGCACGTAGTCTAAGCAGATAATAAAGAGGTATGGAGCTAATGTGTCCCCTTGAAGAACACCTATTACAATGTCAAAGTAATCTGTGTCTCTTATCCAGTGACTTTTACTTCTGTGTTTTTATATAGCATCATTATGGATATGACAGTTTCTTTGGGGAGGCTGTAGGCGAGAAGTATTTGCTCCATCTTCCCTCTGTGTATGGAGTCAAATGCCTTGAAGAATAAATATTATAATAACAACAAATAATAGTGTTGCCTTGAGGTTTTGCATGAACACCTTCCAATATTTGATGGATTGTCAAAATTTGTGATGCTGTGGATCGATTTCTCTGAAAGCCATTTTGGTTCTCCCAAAGAATTTTCTCAATTTCAGGTTCAATGTGGTTGAGTAACATAGCACTGTAAATCTTGGTCACTATGGATGTAAAGGCGATACCTCAGTAGTTCTTAGCTATTCCATGGTCATCCTTTTTGGGGAAAGGGAGGATGCAGGCATTTGTCTATCTGTCAATTATATTCTGGTTATATATGGCATTGCTGTATCGGAGCAGTATGTCATCAAATTTCCTTGTTTTCCATACTTTTGGGGGTATTTCATCAAGACTGGTAGCTTTCCTAGTTTTGATTTTTCTTAGTACTACATAGAGTTCTTCTTGTGTAAACTGTCCTAGTTTGATGTCTAGTGGATTGCTTATGATCTTCATGATGGGTTCATCTGTAACTTGGGGGGATTTTCCAAGTAGATTCTTGAAATGTTGTTTCCACAGGTGTATTTGTTCTCCTGGCTAGCAGCTTTTAGTTTGGCTCTCACAATGCTATTCCTTCTACTCACTTCCTTTACTGTCTGACATGCTATCCTAGATTGTCTATCTTCAACCGGGTCTCTAATCTTATGGATCTGGTCTTGGATGTATTCTGTTAGTTCTTTTAGGTATGCATTATTTAGTTCCCTTTGTGCCTATTTTAGTTTCTGAGTATTGGTGTTAGTTGGGTTCATCCTATTGCATTGGGATGTGGTTTTCATGATGCCACGTTTTTTTTCTTAACTGCTAATGTCTCCCAGGGAACTGTATGTTTTGCTCTTAGTTTTGTTGGTATGCATTCAGCTGCCATTCCTATGTAGGCATTGACAAAGTTCTCATATTAGTTATTCAGAGTAGGTGTTTCTTATATCTCCTGTAGTGCATTGAATTTGCTTCTTAGTGTTATTGTATATTCATCACTAATATCCTTATTGTTAAATAGGGACCAGTCATAGTGTGTGGTTGTGGTTGTTTGTACTGCATTCCTGCATAGGCTCAAACATATCTTTGCCATGACCATTCAGTGATCAGAAGACACACCCTCAAAAGGGGAATATGCTTCACAATTCAATGCGCAATTAATCCATTTCTTATTCATGAGGATGTAGTCTGTGCTTTAGAGTTATTTGGGTATGAGTAGGTCCAAAGTTTTCCCTTTCTTTTCTGAAATTTAGTATTAAGGCATGTTAATCCATTTTCTAGTGTGTAGTCCATTAGGTATTCCCCATTTCTGTTTGACAACCTGTGTAAGCTGAATTTGTTGTTTATGTTTTTACCTATTTGTGCATTCATGTCTGATGATTAAAACGTTGTGTTTCAGGATGCTACGAACAAAAGAGGATAGTTCATTACAGAAAGCATCAAGGTCTGTTTCATCACTAGCATTGGTAGAGCTGTAGCAGGGGATGATCATTGTGCTGGGGTTACCATTAAATGTAGCTACTATCATCCTCGGTTGTATTTTCTCAATGCTGTTAAGTGATTTGAGGGCCCATGATAAGCATACCTACACCTCCTATCATGGTGTTGACAGAGTTTTTCCATGCAGATGCTGAGACAAATGTCCATACATTGCCAGTATCATGGTATTTTATATCTTCTTCGCTATAATATCTGTGTTCTTGAATGCATACTATGTCTATGTTATGATCTATCACAGATGCTGTCAGCTCCAGTAGTTGGCCTATTCTCTTTAAAGTTCTAATGTTAAATGTCACTATTTGTATTGTGTTTTTACATTTAAGTAGTTTTAGTTTGTGTTTGAGTTCTGTAGCTGATTTTTCAAACACTGGTGCCACTAATCTCAGCAGAACATGTCCCTTTTTTACTCACATGAAAGACCATGTGGTTTGAGTGAGAGTCAGGGTAATCTTTCGATGGCTGTACTTTAACTTCATCAATAGATACCACCCCAAGAGATGAGGAGATGTAGTTCCTTGACTGAACTATTTGATCCTGGCCATTAACCAATGGGGGTTTGTCCACCCACCATCTGACGAAATGCACTGTTGACCTGTTGCTGGGTTCTTCCACCTTACTTCACATCAACTATGCTGTTTCCCATGGCTTCCGAGGTTTAACATGTGGAAAAAAAAAAAAAAAAAAAAAAAAAATAATCAATTAAAATCTGCTTCCTTTCCCTTTTTGCTTCCATTTTTTTCATTTTCTCTTACTTCATGTCCCCACCTTACAATCATTAAGTTTTAACTTGGTATAAATCCACAGTTAAGATATTTTAAAATTCACCGAAAATTGTAGGTTCCAAGCTATTGGTTGCTATGTCTGGGGTGTCGTGTGTGCTAGCGGGAACTCATTATTGTAGGATTAATCGCTGTAAAGATTATTTCCTTCTGATTCCGTTTGCCCAGTCGGCTGGGGCTGTAGAATACACTGACTGCACCTCTGCAGAGGGGTAAGACCCCCCCAAACGAGTGTCCTGGATATGACACTAAACGATGTGATGGTGAGGTTACAGCAATGCTGGAGCTTTGGGGAATGCGGAGCACCCCTTCATTACCATTGCTCCCAGGTCCACTCTGGCCCGGAGTGGTAGCACCTGATAGGGCCCTATCTATTGGTTAAATAGAACTAACAGCATTCTTATGCTAAAATGAATTGTTTGAGTAAACTAAATAGCTTGAAATAGAAATGTTCTTGACAATTAAACCGTACTTACATTTAAACTGCGTGCTTATGCTTAACTGAATTTCAAATATAACTGTTTTTCGACATTAAAATTGTATTTACACTTAACTGAATTGTTACATATAACTTCTTGAAATGTTTTTGACAATTAAACTGTGTACTTATGCTAAACTGAATTGTTTTAAATAGAACAAATTATTTACATAAAAATGGATTTGGCGTTAAATAACCTACAAAGGTTGATATGCCATAAAACCCACCAAACCAAACCAACCTTCTGATTCCGTTTTCATATCAGGTACCAGATACTCTATAAGCTATCCTTATATATTCAAGCCATCTTCAAGAATTTTGTGCAGAATTTTTAACAGAAGTAAAAAAAAAAAAAAAAAAAAAAAAAAAAAAAATCATTTGAACTGGCTTTTTTTCTTTTTAAAGATAATTAACCTGAAAACTAGACTTCAAATTAATACATTTGTTTTTTTCATTTAAATCACAGAATGTTTAGCAAAAATTTTACTTTCATAGACAAAATAAAATCTCAAACATGTATTTAAAAAATTTTAGTTAAAAGACCAAAACCCAAATTGAGGCATTTTCCTTGTTTTCAACTCAAAGCACAGAAGCTAAAAGTTTCTCCCAACCAACTTTTCTTTAGAGAAGGCTTGTTGTCAGTCAATTTTACTTCAAACATGGGATGTGAATATGAGTTAAATGTGGGGTCTTTTTATAGAGTTATAAACACACATGTTGTTCCTGAGTCTTTCCATTTGACCCCCCACACACACAGAGTCACAATCTTCACAACATTCCTTTTTTACACTAATTTATTTATTCAATGACTGTGCAGAATTTTTTAACAGAAGTAAAAGAAAAAAAAAAAAAAAAAAATCAACTTGCTTTTTTTTTTTTTTTTTTACTTCTGTTAAAAACTTTATTTCCATTCAGTTATAGATAATCTAAAATAAATAAATATATACATATATAAATTTAGCACCATAAATATAGTTAAATTGATTTCTTTATGCACACTGATAATCTACCTATCTAAAAAAACAAAAAAAAAAAAAACGAATTCAGCAATGAAATGAACATTAGAATTCCAGACGCCAACTTACAATTTAAGCAACATAACTTTAAAAAGAGTAATGACTAGTCAACCCCCCCAAAAAAAGAATATATATATATGTCGAACTTAAATTATAGTTAAAATTTATTTGAATATTATAGTTAGAAATATTAAGATTTTATTTACAAGTATACAGAAGAAAACTTTGCTTTTTCAAATACAGAAGTTGAGTGAAAGGCACAAGAATGTATTCTTACATGTATCCTTGTTGTGAAATATAACTTCTACTTATTTTTGAACACCAGTTCTGTTTATCATTTAAGGAATGAACTTTACTTGTTTAGTAGACTGTTTTTGTGTAAATAAAACCTTAAATAGAAGGCACATTTTATTTCTTTTCTTACTATCCAACAATTCATAACCACAAACAACTTTGAATATACTTTATGTTGAGCCCATGGCAAACTTTTTCAAGAATTAAATTTAAAATAGCTTAACTGTGGACTTATACCAAGTTAAAACTTAAGGAATGTAAGGTGGGGGACACAAAAATTGTTTTCATCTTGTTTCTTAAACAGCTTACTGAATGCTGTTCAATTCTTATTGTAAAGTGTTTTCTATTTAGATAATGTCTCCAATGTCTGACAGCTTTTATAATCATTCAGGCTTCTTTTTTTAATTACATTATGACACTTTTCTAATCTTTATAGAGTTCTTGAGACGAAAATAATCAGTTACTCTTTTTGAATCAAGACTGCAGCAACAGCAATATCTGAGGTATCAAAGGAAATCTCATTGACAGACTCTTGTATATGTTTTTTGATCAGATTAACAATTCTTTTGTCTCCTGTAATAAAAAAAATTTTGTTGTAGTATATAAAGGGCCATTTTTTAGTAGAAAAATTACAGATTCATTACAAATAATATGCGAAAAGAACAAGCACTTGTGAACAGATTTACACTTGCTTGGAACAGGTAAATTCATCAATGTTTGAAGCCAGTGGGGTAGGATCTTTTTTGCCATTTTCTACCTCATATCCCAGGATTTTAAATTTTTTAGTAGAAAAGACATACTTACTTTCATTATAGATGAAATCTTTCCTCTTTGTTGCTTTGAGAAATTTCTTCAACTTGATATCCGGATTCTTTCATGTCATTTCATATATAGTGATGTTATCTAAATAAGCTAATGCACCTTCTAGTTTCTCCAAATCCATTGAAAATCTGTGACCCCATTTGTAAAAAAGGATTGTGGTAAACTGTAAGATTGCCACATCTCAAATGCTGTATAGGGCTAATCTTGCTCCTTAGTAGGTACTGTGAAGATGTACAGTACTGAAAACATGGGAGCAGGCAATTTTATTAACAGTTTTGTCAATATGTAAGAGAAGATACTATCAAGCAGTGTAGTCTACAAACTATTTCTGAATAGTCAATTACAAGTCTTGTTTTTTTGTGAATTCTCTCAAATACAAACTATTTAGGCTCACCATGGTGAATTACTGGGTTCTATAATGCTCTCCTCAAGGAGTCTTGGAATTTCTTGTATTATATATATATATATATATATATATATATATATATATATATACACTTGGATTTCTAATATGACAAATTCATAGTCAAAAGATTGGGTGACATTCTGGCTTTAAGTTTGCAATCAATGCTGCTGGTTGAACAAAAAGAGTACTAAGATAAGACTATATATTACAATGATGAAGTTATGCTATAGACCACATCCACAAAACATTCTAGTAATATCTCCAAGTGAATTTGGTAATTATGACTCCATTGGCCTATTGAGTAGAGTGCTCGCCAATGGTGCGGGAGAAAGGGGTTCAATCCCAGGTAGAGTCATACCAAAGACTCAAAAATGGTACTTAATTCTGCCTTGCTTAACACTCAGCATTATAAGGTACAGATCAAGGGTAAAGTGGAGCAATCCAGGGAATAAAGTAGCACCTTTCCCTACACCTCAGTGTAGTAGCTATTGAAAAGGGAGCCTTTGGGCCACCCTCAACTAAGGTCACCAACTTTACTTACTTGAAAGGTCACCTAACAATATCCCATTATTGCAACTGAAAGTGAAGTTAACACCATTGAAGCGGGACTATTTGAATAGTAGACTTGCAATGAATAGGGTTCAACCATTCTAGAATGAATATAGATTTTGGAGCTACCACAGTCTAGTAGACTATTGTTCTCCCTACCATTTAAAGTAAACTTAGCAACTAGTTTGATTAATGAATTTGGGGTGGCAGCCAATACATTGTCAGCAGATAAAGATGAGGCACTAGTAAAAACACCAGATCAACAAATATATGCACAGTATTTTAACTTTTTGCAAGTTACTTCAACTAGAAGATTATGAAGGTTCTAAACCAGTGAGCCAATTCCTGTTTAGCCTCTTCTGAATTAGGATCACAGATACATCTTTAGTGTCTAAGTAACCATTTGGAAAACATCAACTGCCTACATTTTACAGGACACTGGTTTGAAAAAGTCTTTCATCATATTACATATTAGTAAGATACGAGGATCATTAAATAAGTTTCCAGACTTTTTTCATATGGGCACTTTTATTGATAGTACACACATGAAACTCTAGTTCCCTGTGAAGTAATCTCCTCCGGCTGCAATGTACATGTTCTACTGTTCAAACAACTTCTGGAATGCCCCATGGAAGTCCTCTTGTGTCAGCATGTCAATGACCTTCGTCACAGCCTCTTTCATCTCCTCAATTGTCTCATAACGATATTCCCTAAGCTCAAGGAAAAGCTTAGAGACTAACTAAAAGTCACAGGGAGCAAGGTCTCAACTACAGGGAGGGTGAGGAACTGTCTTGATGCCCAGCTTGGTCAAATAATCTGGGACAAGGATGGAGTTGTGGACTGGTGCATTGTCCTGGTGGAAATGCCACTAAACCGATTTGAAGAGTACTGGCCTCTTTCGACGGAATCTCTTCCTGAACTCCCTTAAAACCCCAACATAGTAACCCTAAGCCTTTGGCCAATCAACTCTGGTGTATTGACTTCCTTACTCCTCCCACACCTCTCATCCCTCACAGACTCCCTGCCTTCCTTGACTCTCTTATGCCACTCAAAAACTGATGCTCGATTTAAGCAAGATGGTCAAAAAGCAGTCTGAAGCATTCCATATATTTCTGTGGCCTTTTTTCCAGGTTTAAAACAGAATTTTATTGCATATCGTTCTTCTAAAGTGTCCTCGCATCCAGATTGCATTTTTGAAATTCACCAGTTGTGACAATCAGGCTTTAGTAGGATGTATTCCAATTCCTACTGTAGTTGTTTATTTGAACCTGAAATCATAAAACATACTGAATTTTCAAGAGTCTACGACAATTTTAAATGCCTGAACAAAAAAGTCAGGAAACTTATTGAATGCACCACGTATATATGTCCTCATAGTGTAATGATTAAAGCACTGAACTGCGGAATCGTAGTAAGCAAGTTCTACCTCCAATTGCACTATTATATTCACTTTTGGACAAATATCCTTGGGAAAGATATGAACTCCCTTGTTCTCCCAACTATGGGTTAAACGGTACCACTGCTGTCCTTCTAGAAGGTTAGCTTTGGCATTAAATAACCAACAAAGGTTGATATGCCATTAAACAAACAAACCAAACCAAGATATATAAATAGTGTAACACTTTAAGGTGGGGTAATGGGTAATATTTTCAATGGTAGCTTTTCATTTTGGGGTTGGTTCTGATTCGTAATCAATTTGGAGTGGATAATGAGGTGTCTAGAAATATTTGATTTTCTAGAGTCTTCTTACTCTGGCAGTAAATTGGATAGTAATTTGAGACAACTCTAAGATGGTTATGAAGGCACTAAAAACAATGATTGTACTGAGATGGCTGACTTTTCCCTGATATGACGTAATAAAGATATCCTAATCCAAAGTGGTTAAGCTGGTTTCCCATTTCTACAAGATTTTTGTGCTGTGGTTTTTAACTAAAATTTCATTTCCACTCTTGAACTGGTGTTCTCTGAAGTTGATTAAAATTTTCATAATAATGCAAGTTCAAATTTGACAAGTTTATTTAAAGAGCTTTCAAAAGTTAGCACAATAAAAGTAACTTCAATCTTTCAGCCACAAGTCACGATCTCAATTGCTCAAATCACTCCTGCATAACTGTGTACTTACACCTGCTTCGATTAACTCCAATTTAATTTTCAATCATGACACCTATGTGGCTTCATATCTTATTGTTGTACATTATCCATTCAATATTAAGGTTATTTTTTCAAAATTTTGAAGGTGAGACAGTCACCATTTTATTGCAGTAAGTTAAAAAAAAAAAAATATATATATATAATGCTTACTTCAATGCCTGATGTGAAATATAGATCATCTCCACATTTTGGGCATTTATGTGCCTTGCTGTTACCTGCAATAAAAATATGAGAGGCTGATAGAAAATGCTATTTGGAGGATAATAATACTATGCAGTGAAGTACATTATTTCTTTATGCAAACTATTCATATAAATTACAAAAAAATACAAACCTATTAATTCTTGATTCACCCCATGATTGCAACTAAAAGAGAAAAAAATGAAAGGAAATAAATGTTAAACATTACTGAAGACTATCAGCAAGATTTGAATCTCAAACTTGCCTGAAACAAAATACAATGAAGTTATATTTATTCAAGGTTTTATAGTCCAAATCTTGCGGAGTTGTTTTAAAGTAATAAAATCTTTTGGTGGGGAGAGAGCAAAACTATGTATTCAGGTAAATAAATAGGTTAATATCAGTCCAGTTATGTTAGGGTACAATACGCATACAAAGATATTAGCCCAGAGGTGAGAAACATTTTCATGTTTAAAAGCTACATTGGAATTTATTGTTGACTAATAGGGATGAACTCAAAAAATTCTTAGTATATTAGTCCAAATTTGATTTAATATATTAAATTTGAACTACTTAAGAGGAATGAAAAATTAATTTTTTAAATTATTTTTTTGAAAATTGTTGGATTATTGGGGGGGAAAAGGACCTATTGATGGGTATCAGTTGTTTACAAGTTGCTAACAAATATTTAGCAACTCACTCGTAGGTAGCAGCAGGAGATTGGCTAATCAGAGATGACTAAAGCATATATGAGCAACAGCAAGCTACAGTCTAGTGTTAGTATGTGTTCTCGCCTGTGTTATTGAGAAGGCGTACTTTTTTGTATTGCACAACTGAAAACAAGATAGCTACTCGAATTCCAACAGGTTATGGGCCCAGGGCAGCAACACTTTTTTTGATGGTGATGAATCCAAGTAGGAGTTGTGGGAAGTGAAGTTCCAGGGATTTCTTAGAATTCAACATTTACACCAAATCATACTTTCACTAACAGATCAAAATGATGATATGAACTTAGAAAAGAATGCTACCATCTTTGCTGAGCTCATTCAGTATCTGGATGATAATAGTTTGTCATTAGTGATAAGAGATGCCAAAGACAACGGAAGAAAGGTCTGAACAATATTAAGAGAACATTATTTATCAAAAGGAAAGCCGAAATGTATTTCCCTCTATACAGAGCAAACATCTTTGAGAAGATTGGAATCAGAGTCTATTACAGACTATATAATAAGGGCAGAGAATATTTCTAAGGCTCTGAAAGAAGCTGAAGAAGTTTTGAGTGGTGGACTTTTAATTGCCATGGTTCTAAAAGGATTACCTCTTAATCTTAAACCTTTTATAACAGTCATAACCTAGAAGAAAACCTTGACTTTTTCTGAATTTAAGATATGTTAAAGTTATGAAGAAACTGAGTGTATGTGTTAATCTGCAGATGAATCTAAAGAAGATTAACCTTAGGAATAAACTTGGGGTAAGTACCCATTGTCACTATGATTATAAATCAATAAATTATAATTACAACAATTACCAGAAACCTTAGCATAGTAGCGAAGACTACAAAATGTCCTCCCCAGGGAAGACAAATATTATTTGTAAGAGAAACAGCCACAAAGCTTTTCAATGCTGAAACTGAAGGCAAAAGATTTTTGTCACAATATAAGAACCTATTTTAAAGGCCAAACCTATTTCTTTGCTTTGGGATATGATATTGTTTCGGACAAAAGTAATCTATTGGTCAACTGCAGTGCTACCAAACATGTAATAACTGATAAATCAAAATTTTGAACCAGGGAACAATTTTGTTGAATAAGCTGATGGGAACCGAGCAAATAATATAGTGCTGAAAAAAAGTAACAATTGCATTTATCTCTGCAAAAGCAAAGGGCATGTGCCGATTTATCTTAAAAATGCTTTATATATACACCATCTTTTAAACAGAATATATTTTCAGTACAAGTGGCTACAAAAAATAGTGTGCATACGAGTTGAGCATGACACCTGTCAATTAATTTAATCTAATGGAGCAGTTTTAAACATAACACAGAGAGGATGTTTGTATTATCCGAAAAATATCATTTCTACTAGAAATGCCACTTATGATTTACATACTTGGCATAAAATCTCAGGCCACTGTAACATCTGATATTAAAAAGTTACCCAGATTAGTAAAAGGAACAAAGATAAAACCAAGACCAAGTTATGCTCTTAACTGTGATATATGCATTCAAGGGATGATGTCTAATGACAGAAATAAGTCTTTGGATTGCAAGGCAATAAAAATTCTTGCATTTGTACACAGTGATTTAGCAGGCCCTATTCAACCCTTAGCCATAGATGGTTATAAATATGTAATTAGTTTTATTGATAACTATTCAGGCCTAACAATGTTATATTTCTTAAAACACAAGTGCAACACTTTGCTCCATACAGTTAAATATCTAGCCAACATTGTCCCATACGGCCATGTAAAATGTTTATGGACAGATAATGGAACTGAGTTTTTCAATGGTTGCTTGTACTTAACAGAATCAAACATGAGCAGTCAGCTCCTTATTCTTTGCATCAAAATGGAACTGTTGATCATTTGTGGTGAACTTTATTTTCTATAGCAGAATTGCTCAAAAACTTGTGGGTTTACATATTGATGGCTTCAGCATACATTAGAAATCGTTGTTATAATAAAAGCACAAGAAAAACCCCATATGAAAGTTTTACTGGTTCAAAATCAAACTTAAGATGCATATTTTTGGTATGACTTGTTTTTGTTATGTACAAAATAAAACAAAATTAGATCCTTACTGTGAAAAAAAACATCTTTGTCAGCTATGATAAACAAAGTCCAGCTTACCTGATTTATTTTCCGGAATCAACAGCTATTAAAAGAGTTAGGCGTGTAAAATTCACTGACTCTTATGATAATAGCCTACTCATGAAACAGGATAAAAATACAGAATTGCCAAACTACATAACCACCACATATGATGAACAACCGAAAGATAACCTCAACACTGAAGGGGTGGGGCAAATAAGATGATATCCAATCTGACAGAGAAGAAAACTCAATTCTTTTGTAGTCAAAAACTTTTAATTTAGAGGAGTTGACAGTGAAACAATCCCCAAACAGCAGGTTTTGTTGGCCTTGCTGTTCATCTTGTGGCTTGGACCCCATTGTTTCTTCTCAAACCCAGCCATGTGGGTATTTCACAGGTTGTACAAAAGTCTTTAAAAAATAACAAACAAACAGCGGGTAGAAGGAAGAAACAAACACGGATTTAAAACTGCAAATGCAGGAAAGTGAAGTTGGCACTTTAGCATTCTATGTATGTATGTTCATTGCAATTGTGAGAACTCAGCAAAAATCTTACCCAGCAACCAAAAATGCTGACTTATCTGTCCTATGACCTGGGCTTGACTATCTGACTCTGCTCCAGAGTCTCGCTCCTAACTTTCCAAATCCCTGCTTTGGAGTCTCACTCCCAACTGACCGCCCCAGAGTCTTATTCTTGACTAACCACTTCGGAGTCTCACTCCTGACTTCTGAAATGTCTGACCCTCTGCTTTGGACTGACTAACGTTCTTTGTCCGGTTTTCATGGTCAAAGCTCTGTGTGGTCTTCATGCCAAAATAGACAAAGAAAGGTCTTCTGTATACTACAGTGCTGCTTCAAAAGACGCTGAAGATAAGATCTCTCTTCGGCCACCCATCCACACACACACACACACGTAAACTTAACTGCTCGCCACTGCTCCAGTCTCTGTTTCTTTTCTCTCACTCGCCAACTGCTCACCACAGGTCCTGTATCTGTTTATTTCTCTCACTGTTACTCTCACTTGCTATATCAATGCACTGGTTTGCACAATTCTGGCATCAAAAACAGCAGATGCCCCTCCCCACAATGCTTCTTTTATACTGGTTCTGGCTGACCGAAATTTGCATATGTTGCAAACCCTGTCCCACCAGATGAAATGCGTGGACCTTCAAATTGTACTCATGCTTCCATTTTTCTATACTTCCAGTACT
>CAUZXS010001362.1:5000-32322 GCA_963585895.1 Sepioteuthis lessoniana
CGGTGATTGAGGCGGAAGGCGGCTACATTGAATAGATGTCAGCTCTACTACATAATCAAATTACCTGAATTGATTTTTTCAATAAGTTTTAAAATAAAGCTGTAGTGTAGTTTTCTTTAGGACGACAATTTTATCGTTTCACCCTGTATATAGGTTCTAGTTGGTAGTCCTGCTTTTGCTCATACATGTGAAGGGGTCCACAGGAGTATGTCACTTATGAGTTTGTCCTTACTTCTCCAGCAGTGTCCCACATGTCTGGTTCGTCTAACCTTGATAGTTTTTGTGATGAGTGGTAGGTGGCCGCACAACTGCTGTTTTGTGGGGTGTTGCCTCCAGGACTTGTTCAATAGTGCTCGCAGCATTCTTGTGTAATTGCCATCCAGCTTTTTCTCCATACGTTTAGTTAGCGTCCATGTAGTGCATCCTTATAGCAGTATCAACACGACTGCGTTTTATTTCATCGGACAAAAAAAAAAATTGTATATATAAATACAAGTTATTAGTATATAGATAAGGCCAACAATATTACTAATAATATGGAGAAGTACTCGTGGTATAAAGGGTAAAGTGTTGAACTGTTATATTCTATCTGTCAGGTCTGACTTCCATATGACCGATAGCCTATAAATAGATGTCCATGCCTTTGCTAGTCACATGTTGATGTTTTTCTTGGTTGATGTGACACTGCTTACTAGGTAGGTGAACTTGTCAACTAGTTTCAGAGAGCAACCCTTTCGTATGGAGATGTCACCTCTTTGATTAAAGCACATGTATTCCATCTTGTCTGCGTTGACATGGCGGCCTATGCCAACAGCTACTCATTCCAGACTATGTAGCAGCATTTGGGCTTGGGTGGGTGCATTTGCCAGAAGCACTATGTCAGAGTAGTCTGCGTCTGTAATTGTTTGTGCGGGATATCTTCTGCTTCTTTCCTTTGCCAGCTTGAAACCGTTATCTTTCATTATATCAATAGACATTCTAACAGGTATGGTGCTAGGGTGTCTCCTTGCAGCACACCTGCTACAATGTCAAAGTAATCAGTATCTTCATCTGAGGAGCGGACTTTTACTTTCCCAAATCCTCTTTATACATATATATATTAAATATATATGATTTGGTTTGGTTGGATTTTTGATAGCATATCAACCATTGTAAGTTATTTAATACCAAATCCTCTTTATACATAGATATTAAATATATATGATTTGACTCAGTTTTTTTGATTTCATGATATATCAACCATTGTACTTTCATATGATGCTAAATAAAAACCCAACCAAACCAAATCATATATATTTAATATATATGTATAAAGAGGATATAAAACCCAACCAAACCAAATCATATATATTTAATATATATGTATAAAGAGGATTTGGCATTAAATAACCTACAATGGTTGATATGCCATAAAACCCAACCAAACCAAATCATATATATTTAATATATATGTATAAAGAGGATTTGGCATTAAATAACCTACAATGGTTGATATGCCATAAAAGCCAACCAACCCAACCATATATATTTAATATATATGTATAAAGAGGATTTGGCATTAAATAACCTACGCTGGTTGATATACCATAAAACCAAACCAAACTAACTAAACCTCTCCACATATTAACTCTTCGTTTCATCGAATCAACTGGTTCAATGTATCACAAACTTACCCAACCTGTAAATTTGTGCATGAGTAACAGCTATGTGTAAAGTAACACAAAATTAGAGACTCATCAAATAAATTAACAGATTAATAACTATCTTACCTCACTGGTGATAATTTCTCCACCCAGCTGTCTTATAATGGCAGACAGTTTTCCGCACTCTGACTCCAAAAATCCTGAGAGCTGAATAACAGGGTATTTCATCATTATCTGAAATAACGACAAAAAAACATGAAAACTAGGTTTGCATATATTTTTAGTATTTAATCTTTAAAAAGTCAGTAAAAATAACAGCAAGGAAATGTCTAACTAAAAAGCAAACAATACTCCCCGAAATTGTGTATTCCATATACATACTGCTAAAATGTAGTGGGGGGAAACAGTCAATACATCTATAAAAAAAAAAAAAAAAGAAGACACAACAACACACCTTATGATGTAGCTGGAGTCAGGCATGGTTTCAAAGGCCACAATATCCTTAGCACTGACCCAGTAGATTCTAACGATACCACCAAACTTTGTCGGTTTTCTCCATCACACTAAAAAGAATGCCTAATGAAAATATAGTTTTGCCATGTAATTCTTTGTGCTTTTCACAACTTTCCAGTCAATGTAATGAGCTAAGAAGTGAAGCATTAATTTAATGATGCATTTACCCAACCCCTCCATCATAAGCAGGATAAAATGCAAGATCAGTTTTTAAGCAGAGTACAACTGGTTTGAATTCAAAGAATTCCTTTTCCTTGACTGATTGCCATAAGTTGACCAACCGTAATCAAGGGAGACCCGAAGGCTCCCTTTTCTATAGCTACTACACCAAGGTGTAGGGGAGGGCACTACTCCTTTCCCTGGATTTTACCACTTACCCTTGATCTATACTTTATAATGCTGAGTGTTAAGCGAGGAGGCATCAAGTACTATCTTTCGAGTCTTTGGTATGACTCAACCTGGGATTGAACCCCAGTCTCCCAGACCATTTGTGAACACTAACCCAGTAATTCCCAAATTTTTTCCTAAGGTCGTGAACAGAATGAACCACACTGGACTGTGAGATGCCTAGCTTGCCCGATACCCTCCAAGTGCTACTCACTAGATTTACCTCTACCTTAGTAGTTTGTACGAATGATATTTTGGAAAAGCAAAAAATCTTACAAGGAAGTAGGACAAGTGATTTTGTTTTGGTTACTTTGTTTTAACTGGCCCATTGGCATAATGGTTAGTGTGTTCACCAATGGTTCAGGAGACCAGGTTTCAATCCCAGGTCAAGTCATACCAAAGACTCAAAAAAATAGTACTTGACGCTACCTTGCTTAATACACAGTATTATAAGTTACAGATCAAGGACAGGTGGAGCAATCCAGAGAAAGAAGTAGTGCCCTCTCCAACACCTCAGTGTAGCAGTTATTGAAAAAGGAGCCTTCAGGTCACCCTTGACTACAGTCGACCAACTTACTTAACTAACCGATTGGTATAATGGTTAGAGTGTTCGTCAATGGTCCAGGAGACCAGAGTTCAATCCCAGATCGAGTCATACCAAAGCTTTATAAAAAATGGTACTTGATGCCTCCTTGCTTAACTCAGCATTATAAAGTACAAATCAAGTGGAGTAAATCAGGGAAAGGAGTAGCACCCTCCCCAACACCTCAGTGTAGTAGCTATTGAAAATGGAGCCTTCAGCTTACCCTCAATTATGGTCGGCTAATTTACTTACTTACTCTTTGAAAAATGCCTATCAATCTTTGTAGGTTATTCAATGCCAAAGCCATCCTCGTACATCAACAGTACTGTTACTATTTAATCCATAGCTGAGAAGAATAAATGGGTACATACTTTTTTCAAGGGTATTAGTCTAAAAGTGAGGTGCCCGTGGTGTAATGGTTATCGTCACAGGAATTGGACACGGTGACACAAGTTCAAATCCTGGACTGATTGCATTTCAAATAGCACTAATACCCTTGGGAAAGGTATGAATCCAATTATTCTCCCTCCAGCTATGGGTAAATAGTAGGGCAGACTAGGTTCTTCAGCCTTGGTGAGGCAACTAGTCTAGGAGAAGGAAAACTCTGAATTCAAACCTGTTAAACTCCGCTTAAAAAATTGACCTTGTGTCATATCCTGCCCGAGCGGATGGGTTGGGTAAATATAATTAGTCTAAAAGTGAATGCAATCATGCAACTGGAGTTTGAACTCACTCACTACAATGTCGCAGTTTAGCCTGTTAGCCACTATGCTACGGTGTCACCACCCAATGCCAAGTGTTGATACGAGTTCTTCATTACATCATCTTCAGACCTGTTACTTTTAGGAAATACTTTTTTCTATCGAATTATTGATTATTATAATCTACACAACACTCCTAATCAATTCAGTAGTTTAAATAATTTGAAAATCTCAAGAATTCCTCATAACAAAACTGGAATCTTCCTTTTATGCATTCACCCAACCCCTCCACATGAACAGGATGTGACACAAGGTCAATTTTTAAGCAGAGTTTAACAGGTTTGATTTCAGAGTTTTCCTTCTCCTAGACTGGTTGCCATACATACTTTTCCCAAGAGCTTTATATCAAATTCAAACAACCTTGTCCAGGATTTGAACTCAGGTCACTACGTCTATTTTCAACGGTAACCATTACACTACGGACAATCTTCCTTTTATGGTGAAATTCACAATCTAACTAAAAGAGGTTAAAGATCATATGACAGTATCAGCACTTTGGTCTCTGGATGTACATATATGCAATAATGCATATAGCTTCAAGTATATATATATATATATATATATATATATATATGCGTATGGACATAGTGTATATGTATTTATATGCATGTGGATGCGAGTATATCAGTATGGGGGCGTGTATAGACAGCATATATGTACATGGATATGTTAGAAGGAGATCCAGTCTAAATAAAAAGCCGTGGTTATGGCAACCCTACTAGGAGAAGGAAGCTTTAGAAAACTTCTTGGTATCCTTTGATGGGAAAAGTCTAAGAGAATGTCTCTGAAATAAAACCTGCAGTTTACATAGTCAATAATTATCTTGCTGGGCTGTCACTACGTAGACCCAGAGATTGATATAAGTGTCATAAATGCATATAAAGCAACAATACACAGACATCTTACTACCTTATCATCTTACGCATCTTGTATATTTTTCAAAAGTTGGATTAGTAATTAATCAAGATGTCCGAGTAGTAATTTTGGTCATAAAACAGCGATGATGTGTCCAGATATGGCAGTTGTTATATGGATGTGTGAGTTTTATTCATCTCTGCCTCGCACCAGACAGGACTTGACAAAAGGTCAATGACCCAGAGGTCGATTATAGTGGGGATTAGGGAAAGGGAAGGTCAGGCTCAAGCCCCACTGGTATATGCTGGTCATCAGCCCACTTAGTGCAATGTGGCCCTAATGAGCCAAGCTGGTCTTGGATCCAAATCTGGGTCCAAGCACGTACACCTGATCACAGCCCAAACTGGACAGAAAAGTTCAGTGCCATAGAAGGGGAACAAAGGGAGCCTTTCGGACAAGTCTGCCATTGATTTCAACACCACATCGAGCACAAATGCCAGACGGCCCAGTTAAAAAGACAGGAATGTGTAGTGTACTCAGCAGATTTTAACAGGTGATAAAATAGAAAGAGAAGGATTTCTCAATGAGAATGAAAATGTTCATTTTGTAATGTCCATAATAAACTAAAGTATGATCAGGTCAGTCAATGAAGGTATCATTTTTAAAAATACTTTAGGTCTCACGTGGGGGGGGCTGAATGAGAAAAGCAGTTTCCTTTTCCAGAAGCCAGGGCCTCATATATTCAAGGAAGCAATCAGGAGTTCGACAGATAAGTTGCAGAATAAGGCAATGGTAGTTGCACTGCCAGACCAAGCCAGGGGTCTTCTCCCAACAGCCAATACTAATTAGAACCCTTCACTCCTTCCTAAATAGAAGCATCAGTATCATCATGGACAGCTGGTAACTATGAAATGCTAATTAGAACCTTCACTCCTTCTTAAATAGAAGCATCAGTATCATCATGGACAGCTGGTAACTATGAAACACTAATTAGAACCCTTCACTCCTTCCTAAATAGAAGCATCAGTATCATCATGGACAGCTGGTAACTATGAAATGCTAATTAGAATCCTTCACTCCTTCCTAAATAGAAGCATCAGTATCATCATGGACAGCTGGTAACTATGAAATGTTAATTAGAATCCTTCACTCCTTCCTAAATAGAAGCATCAGTATCATCATGGACAGCTGGTAACTATGAAATGTTAATTAGAATCCTTCACTCCTTCCTAAATAGAAGCATCAGTATCATCATGGACAGCTGTTAACAATAAATTGCTAATTAGAATATTTTACTGTCTCTTAAACAGAAGTATCAGAATTATCATGGACTGCAGTTACAATGAGAACCCAACAAGTTAACAGGTCATCACATACTCAGGATCAGAGTGGACCTGGGAGTAATGGTAATGAAGGGTTACTCCACACTCCTCAGAGGCCTAAAACTGGAGTCTCGTTCCAGAACTATTTTTTGTGGGGGGGGGGGTACCACTCTACAGAAAATACAAATCATATTCTAAAAGCCCTGCCTATAACTTACTTATCTGACTTAACTAAGTAAATAAATAGTAGATTGATGCTTAAGTTTCCAACGTTGTTTTGTTTTGTTTTTTGAGAGAGGTTGTTAATATTAAGGATTTCAATCTAATGAATTTATCTAGCATCACACACCCCACGAAGACAGGTTTGACACAAGGTCAAGTTTAATACGACGTACAGGTGGGTGGTGCCAAAAACAGCTCAGCACAGTTGGTAGACGAAACAGGCGTGAGGGATTGATCCAGTATCTACCTCCTTTTTTTTACTGGAGAGACACCCTATTTACCCAACCCCACCGCTCGGGCAGGATATGACACAAGGTCAAATTTTTAAACAGAGTTTAACAGGTTTGAATTCAGAGTTTTCCTTCTCCTAGACTAGTTGCCTCACCAAGGCTGAAGAACCTAGTCTGCCCTACTATTTACCCATAGCTGGAGGGAGAATAATTGGATTCATACCTTTCCCAAGGGTATTAGTGCTATGTGAAATGCAATCAGTCTTGTCCAGGATTTGAACTCGTATCGCCGTGTCCATATCCTGAGACAGAGAGAGACGGTCGCCTAAAGCTAAACGTGATATATGACACGGAGAGTGGGGTGGGGGTGAAAGATATTCGGTACACGTACTTATGGTTGGCAAATCCTTTTGTCCAACTGTTATACAAACAGCCAATTGAATATAAAGGTGTCAGGTATTCGTGTTTTTCTTGTTTACAAATTATCGATTCGATTTTTTATTATTTGACCGACGTTGCAAAAAAAAAAAAAACATGGAAGGGGAGTGAGCATGCTACGTAAGAAAATGTCACGTTAATAAAATCAGCGTGGAACGGAGCACGTAATTGTTAACAGGTGGGGAGTTAAATAGACGCTACGGAAGACTTGACGGCGCAGTATCGCAATAAAATTCTAACAACGTAGAATTTTATTTAGAGGTTTCTTCCTCTCTTTCTTCTGGAATATTCTTTTTTTTTTTCCATTAGTTATAATTAGCATTTCTTAAATTTTTTTTTTCTAATTTAATTCTGCTAAAATAAAATAAAATAAAAGAATTAAAATAGGACAAAAACATGTTGTTTACTAAACTGTTGATTGGTTAATTTCAACTGCACGTCAAACGGTCTAGGGTTATTTTATACTGAGAAGTTAGGGAATTGCGTACATTTTGGTATAGTTGTTTTATCAAGAGTTATTTTTAACACGAATATGAATAATTTCTAAACAGATCTATTTGGCTCCTACACGTGTAACGTAATTAAACGGCTTATAGAAATTTGAAAGTGGAAAAAAAAACGGGAAGCTAATTTATAGGGAAGGAGAAAGAAGGGAAAAAATAAGAAAAAGAAAAGAATATTTGTAGCAGACAATGAGTCTACGAGCGATCAGTTGATCCCTGTGTGTGTCAGACCAAAGCACTTGCTGTAGGTCACCCAGTCATATGAGAATGGCTACGGTAATTAAAATGACAAGATAAAAAAAACCGAGGGTGTCAAATCTTCTGCACAAGGGTTTTATCACCAGAAACGGATATATACCTCCCCCCGACGCCACGGGCGAGAGTAAGGGGGCCAAGTGAGAAATCGGGCCGAAGTTTTGTCCAAAAAAAAAGAAAAGATTAACTAGTCTTTAATTGGAATCATTTTGAGATAAGGCTTCTTAATCTGAGAATTAGTTTTTTTTTATTTATTGCAGACTATTTGTCCTCATATTGGTAGTTCTTATTGTTTCTTCTTTCATTACGTTTCGGCCAAATTTCACCTCTGGCCTTCTTCAGGTGATTAACCGCGACCTCGGATAGGAATGCTGAGTCTTGTAACCGTATCCCCAGTAATTACTGCCTTCCATAGTTGTTGTCTATCGCACCACGTTTTTGACCAAGTAAACCTCTGGCCGGCTTGGGTAGGATTTGAAACTGCAATCTTCTGACAATGCTCACCTGGAACCGTAGAGACTCAACGCCTCTATCCGCTAGGCCACAGGCGATCAAGGATGGATTTTTCGGTCTTATAAATCCAATTATTTGTTCTCCTTATCTGGTCTTCCATAGTCGGGTCCGTACCGAATTTCTAATTGTCTTTAATTGGAATCATTTTGAGATGAGGCTTCTTAATCTGAGAATTAATTTTTTTTTATTTATTGCGGACTTTTTAACTCGTCTTTCTCCCTCTTATCGGACAACTCACGATAGGAAGCCAGTTATAAACCCTGGTGCTCGGAATTGAAAACTTAAAAAAAATACTAAAGTGTTCGTGTTTTCCATGTCAACCTTCGCGCCTTCCGACATATTCGTGAGCGACCATGTAGCATACCTGTTCCTATTAGTTACTTATACCTATGCCTACGCTACACATGGAACCCTGACAGGTCAAAGTAGAACTTGAAGAAATAGCAATTAAGGGGTATTCCACACTCTCCAGATCAAGAACCTCACTATCAAATGCGGTTTAGTGTCACCCCTTTAGCGGGAGGTTACCCTTCTGTAAGGATACAGTCAACGTATTTAAGCTCTACCGACAGGACCGTTAAGTTATGTCTTCCTGTGAATCATTGGTCACCTCTGCGATTCAATATGTGCATTTAAGTCATTTGAGACATAAGTCGTCCGGTGAGACATTCGCCTTGAAAGATAAGCCCTGAATTTGAATTCAATCAAACGAGATCGAAGTGAACAAAAAAAGAAATATAAAACTCCATAAATTTTAAGATACTTGCCAAAGAGTTTTACCGAGCTGTGATTTCTAGTGAATGGCATATGCATAGATAGGTTCATCAATATGTGCCTCAAAGTCTGTGGAGTAAATATATTGTATTGGGTGGGGTCAAATGGCTGGCACTGAGGAAACCACTAAAGAAATAGAAGTACGATTTGCTGGAAAGCGTAAATAGAACTGTGGAAGAATTTTAATTGTTGGTCGTCTGTTTCTCTGTTCAAGGTTTGGTTTGTTTAGTTTCTTTGCTTAATGGCATATCAACCTTTGTGGGTTATCTAATCCCTAAGACATTCTTGTAGAAGAACAGTAGTGGCCTTTTTCCGAACGCTCAAATGCAGAAATCATTGTGTTTGTATAGAGAGACCTTGAAACGGAATGGATTGTCGATGTTGTTGTAAACAAACGAGACAAACAAAACTTATTCTAATCAAGAAATGGGAATGGTTTGGTTTCTTTTGATTAATGGCATATCAACCTTTATGGGTTATTTAATGACAAAGCCATTCTAGCAGAAGGACAGTAGTGGAACTATTTAACTCATATCTGGTGGATAAGGAGTTTCATACCTTTCCACAAAGGTATTGGTCCAAAAGTGATCGTAATAGCGTGACTGGAGTTCGAACTCGCTTACAACAATGTCGCAGTCCAGCATGTTAGCCACTACACCACCCAATATCTTTCAGTTTGTCAGTTGTCTGTGGCCTATGTTTAAAGACTTGAACCTGCAGCTATACCCAGGGGAAGTAATCACAAGAGGATAGATCTATAGCCTTGGTTTAAAGACTTGAGCCTACAGATATCCTCAGAGTAAGTATCTCAAATGGATAGCTCTATAGTCTATGTCTTGAACCTTCAGTTATCCCCAGAGGAAGAATTCACAAGACGATAGATCTGGTGAGTTAAACATGGAATATCACCATGTATTAAGGTGAGTTTCAATCATAAACACGCGATGTTCACCATTCCGCGCCATGAAGGCATCTGAAAAGGCAGAGCTAATGCAGCTCAAAGATATACCTCCCATCCACCTACCGCTACTAGGGCCTTCAAGCGGCAAATTTAAATCCGGGTGATCATTCTGACGGACCCTGTATTCATTTACAAGGTTAAAAACTGACCTTGCGTCACATCCTGCCGTGACGAAGGGACTGGATAAATACAGAGGAATAAAATTATTTTTGTCGAGAATATTTTTAGGAGAAAAAAAACTGAAACTTGTGCTTACAATACGCAAAAGGCTTTTTCAAGACCACTAAGAAAAAAAGGAAGAAAAGTTTTATATACCGGCAAATAAGTCTACAATCTGATGAAAAAAAAACAGAGGCGGGTATTTGTTTTAAACATTTATTTACAGCGTAAATCTCCTTTCATATCGATGTACTTAATTCGGGTTTGGTTGGTTGAGTTTTATGGCATATCAACTACTGTAGGTTATGTAATGCCAAATCCTTTTTATACTTTTATATTAGATATATGATTTAGTTTGGTTTGGTTTTATGGCATATCAACTATTGTAGGTTATGTAATACCAAATCCATTTTTATACATATAAACAGTTCTATTTCAAACAGTTCAGTTTAGCCCTGGAAGCAATTGGCAATGAAGAGGTAGTCCGCATTCCCTAAAGTTTCTGCATTACTGGAGAACAAAATTCAATAAATCAGTGGTGCGCAATGGTTAGTTAGTTTGGCTAACAGACCACTACGAGTGAGTTTGATTCTCACTGAGTGCCTCAGACTAAACTTAAAGAATGATTTCTGACAATGGCTTTAAAGACAAACAAGTTCGCTTCCTAACAGATGTTCAATATTATTGACAAAAAAAACTATATTTGCCATAACAAAGAGGCGCTCATGGCAAAACGGTTATCGTTGTACAAAATAAAATTAGCGAGACGAGTTCAAATCTTGGACGGGATTGTTTGCATTTCATATCGCGTTAATACCTTTGGGTAAGGTGTGAATCCAACTATTCTCCTTCAAGATCAATAAACAGTAGGGCAGACTCTACTCTTTAACCTTGATAAGCCAACCTGTCTAGGAAAATAAAAACTTTGAGTTGTCTAAATTTCTAAGACGAAGCTTAATGATTTTTATCATTAAGGGTTTTCGGACTATTGTCTTCATCTTTAGTGTTAGTTCCACAACGTTTCGGCCGATATGTCCTCCGACGTTCTTCAGGTTTTTGTCGAACTCGGGAACCTTCACGGAACTTCGAACTACGTCCTTTATTGAATTCACGCAGGACACATAGCGTAACGGTTATAGGCGTTGGTTCCCTAAGGAGACAATCATCTGAAGGTCGCAGGTTCAATCCTGACGGCAGGCGAGTAACAATACAGGAATACTTAACAATTGTACCTGGTTATGGCTAACAGAATCAGAACAGGCGACCTCCGTGGATTCAATAAAGGACGTTGTTCGAAGTTCCGTGAAGGTTCCCGAGTTCGATAAACACCTAAAGAAGGCCGGAGGACATATCGGCCGAAACGTTGTGGAAATAACAATAAAGATGAAGACAATAGTCCGAAAACCCTTAATGATAAAAACTTTGAATTCAAACCAGCTGTACTTGAAAACTGACCTTGTGACTGACCTTGTGACACAACCTATTCGTGGTGGAGGGGTTAGATAACTACAGATATTGTACACAACGGATATTCATTTTTTTGTTGTTTTTTTTTTTTTTTACGTGATCTCCTTTTCAATTCACAAGTGAATATTAATCACGAAGAATGAATATGATACACGAAAAATTTAAGATTAAAAAATCAAGCCCGGTCGGCTGGGGCTGTAGAACACACTGAATGAATCTCTGCAGAGGAGTAAGACTCCCTCCCCACGTCCATGGGAGTCCTGGATATGACATTGAACAATCTGATGGCGAGACCCTCGCCTGTGATTTGGAGAATGTGAACTATCCCTTCATTGTTATTGCTCTCAAGTCCACTCTGACCAGGAGTGGTACCACTTGGTAGGGTCATATTTATGGATCAAATAAAACAAACTGTATGCAAACAAATGACAGATGTTAAATTGTGACTGTTATATAGGAATACTTGAAACCATTTAACTGTGAGCAAAAAATAGCTCAAGCTTGTTTAACAATGTTATCTACAAATTGTGTTTACAAATCATATACATATTTGATATACATGTTTAAAGAGGATTTGGCATTAAATGACCTACAATGGCTGATGTGTCATAAAACCAAACCAAATTTTTAAAAATCAGCAAATAATAATGATACTACATAGCAGGCTACTGTTTTATTGGTCCCCTTCTCATGCAATCTGTGTTGAAAAATTATCGCGACGAAAGTTGTATTTACCAAGACACAAATAAACAATGGATGAAAAGTTTATTTCCTGCAAAATACGAGTTGGGTTCAAAAATTATCGAGACTAAAGCTGTATTTACTAAGACTGATATAGTAAAAGTAAAGTTGACGATCATAGTCGAGGGCGACCCGAAGACTCCCTTTTCAATAGCTACTACACCGAGGTGCAGGAGAGGGTGCTACTCCTTTCGCTGGATTGATTCTATTTACCCTTGATCCGTACTTTACAATGTTAAGTGTTAAGCAATGAGGCATCAAGTACCATCAAACACTGGTAATTCTATTAAATATTTATCATTTGTTTGCACACACTTAAATGGTTTCAAGTATTCTAATCTAACACTGATAATTCTATTTAATATTAATATTTTGCACAGTTAAATGGTTTCAAATATTTAACATTAGTAATTCAATTTATCAAGTATTCTAATCTAATACAAATAATTTTAATTCAGCTGTATGACTTCATATAACTAATAATAATAATAATCCTTAGTAAATGTTTGAACAGTTCTGTTTGATCCATGATGGGATCCGCTCCGAGATTGGAACCTCACCATCAGATGCAGTTTAGTGTAATACCTAGGACACATGTTAGGAGGGGAGAGCTCTTAGCCCTCAACAGAGGATAATGTCAATATATTCTTCAGCCCCATTTGACAGAGCGACAGATCAAGCGGCTATCCACGTGCGATCCTAGGGAATAAAAACGAAGGCTATAAGACGAAAATGCGCTCGATGCGGAGGTAGAATTAGCGACTAACTGCACCACATGAACGCCTAACAAAATGCATAGAGAAAAAGCTAAATGGGAACTACAAAAGAATGCAACGAATTATCTTAAACAAATCCCGAAAGTAACACCCCACGAAACAACAGTTGTACGGCCACTTACCAACCATCTCAGAAACCATCTAAGTAAGACGAACAAGACGTGCTAGAGAAGTCAGAACGAACTCATACGTGACGTTCTTCTATGGACTCCTACACGGCCACTAACCTCCCATCTCTAAAACCATTCAAGTGAGACGAACAAGACGTGCAACATTCCTGAAGAAGTAAGGAGAAACTCATAAGTGACGTTCTTCTATGGACCCCTACACATGGACGTGCCAGTAATGGCCGACCAGTAAGAACTTATTTATATCAGCTTTGTGCGGACACAGGGTGTAGTTTGGAAGACCAGCCGGAAGCGATGGATAATAGGGACGGATGGAGAGATATAATCAGGGAGATCTGTGCTGACAAGATATCTCATTGCTGAAACGTTGTAGATGTCAATCTTTAGATTTTTAGAATTTAAAAATCTAAATGAAAGATACATTTTGTTAGTGTCCATGTGGTGCATGCATACAGTAGTATTGACATAGCCATAGCTTAGAAGAAATCCAGTTTTATCTAATCGGTTGGTTGGTTCTTTGGGTTTTATGGGATATCAACCTTTGTAGGGTATTTAACGCCAAATGCATTCTTATACAAATAGTTCTATTTCAAACAATTCAGTTTAGCAGAAGTACACAATTTAAATGTAAGTGCAGTTTAGTCGTCAAAAACATTTCTATTTCAAGCTATTCAGTTTAGTCAAGCAGTTCTAGTTCAGCTAATTCAGTTTAGAATAAGTACGGATTTTCTTTACACACAGTTAAATGTCAAAACAGTTCTATATTAAACAAATCAGTTTAGTGTAAGTACAGTTTCAATGTCAAAAAACAGTTCCATTTCAAATAATTCAGTTTAACATAATCACGCAGTTTAAATGTAAGTACGGTTTAATTGTCAAAAACATTTCTATTTGAAACAATTCAGTTTACCATAAGTATGCCGTTGAGTTCTATTTAAACCATAGATAGGGCTCTATCGGGTACTACCACGCTGGGTCAGAGTGGACCTGGGAGCGATGGCAATAAAGGGGTACTCCGCATTCCCCAAAGCTCCAGCATTACTGGAACCTCACCATCAGATTGTTTAATGTCATATCCTGGACACTCGTTGGATGAGGGGATTACCCCTCTGTAGAGAAGCAGTCGGTGTATTATTCTACAGCCCCATCCGACTGGGCAATATCTAATCGGAGAGTTCGGTCGAAATATGAACAAAGAAAAGACGAAAATCACTCACTAAATTGTAGTTAATTAAATATACACTCCGAAAATAAACATATAAATGTAATCATAATCTATAAATCTGATGTAAGTAAAAAAGTCAAGTTGACGACCCGAAAACCCCCTTTTCAAAACCTACTACACCGAGGTGTAGGGGTGGGCGCTACTCTTTTCCCTGGATTGCTCCACTTTACCCGTGATACGTACCTTATATTGCTGAGTGTTAAGCAAGGGGGTACCATTTTTAAAGTCTTTGGTATGACACGACCTGGGATTGAACCCAAGTCTCCCGGGCTATTAGGCAAACACTCTACCTACTGGGCCAATGAACCGGTATGTCCGATGTAATGGATATTAATCTATGTTGGTTTCGAGCTTATGAATATTTTTTAAAACATTTTTGCAATTTTTCAATGATAAATAGCAAAAATACAAAAATAATTTTTTAATTCTGTTTACTTTCTTTTTTTTTAGAAAACTATTTTTTTCCCCCTCATAATCTGGACCAGTTGGCTGGAGCTGTAGAATACACCAATTGCATTTCTGCAAAGAGGTAAAACTCTCCCAATGAGTGTCCTAGATATGCCATTAAACAATCTGATGGTGAGGCTCCAGCCTTGGAGATTAGGTAAATGTAGAGTAACCCATCATTGCTATCACTCCCAGGTCCACTCTGGTCCACTCTGGCCCACGCTGGTAGTACCTGATAGGGTCTAATCTATGGGTCAAATAGAACTGTTTGACATCTAAACTGTGTACTTATGCTAAATTGAATTGTTTGAAATTGATCATTTAACGGTGTGTAAACAAAGGAATGATGTTTGATCGAATTGTTGGTGATACATAACAATACTTGAAAACATTAAACTGTGTACAAACAAATGATTAATAGTAAATGAAGTTGTTCGTATTACATAGAAATAAGTAAAACTATTTGACTGTGAAGTAAAAAAAAAGACCTCAGGCTCGTTTAAGAATGTTATGGACAAAATCTGTTTACAAATCATATATTTTTAATATATATGTATAAATATTTAGCATTAAATATCCTATTTAATGCTAAATATTTATACATATATCCTACAATATTTATACATATATCCTACAATGGTTGATATGCCATAAAACCCAACCAAACCAAATCATATATATTTGATATATATGTATAAAAAGGATTTGGCATTAAATAACCTACAATATTTGATATGCCATAAAACACAACCCAACAATATCATACATATTTAATATATATGTATAAAGAGGATTCGGCAATAAATAACCTACAATGGTTGATATGCCATTAAACCAAACCTTATATATTTAATATATATGTATTAAGAGGATTTAGCATTAAATAACCTACAATGGTTGATATGCCATAAAACTCAAACAAACAAATAATAGAAAAATGAATGACGTGCAAATACGTAACAAAATTTGTTTGTTTTGATTTAATTATGAAAATTATAGCTAGTTTTTCTTAAGATAGCAATTCTCGAAACTGTGTACAATACAGGGTGATTGATAAGTAACTCCTTTTTTAAAAATACTTATAATTTCATTGCTTGTAAAAATTATAGTTAAAAATGAATTATAAGAATTTCAAAATAGGGAATAAGTTTTCAATCACCACACACATACACACACGAGAAAAATAAAATGAGTTAAGAGTTATTTCTAAGTCCTATCAGTAGGGTTAAATTACATTGAATAAGTCCTATCAGTAGGGTTAAATTACATTGAATAAGTCCTATCAGTAGGGTTAAATTACATTGACCAAGTCTTATCAGTAGGGTTAAATTACATTGACCAAGTCTTATCAGTAGGGTTAAATTACATTGACCAAGTCTTATCAGTAGGGTTAAATTACATTGACCAAGTCTTATCAGTAGGGTTAAATTACATTGACCAAGTCTTATCAGTAGGGTTAAATTACATTGACCAAGTCTTATCAGTAGGGTTAAATTACATTGACCAAGTCTTATCAGTAGGGTTAAATTACATTGACCAAGTCTTATCAGTAGGGTTAAATTACATTGACCAAGTCTTATCAGTAGGGTTAAATTACATTGACCAAGTCTTATCAGTAGGGTTAAATTACATTGACCAAGTCTTATCAGTAGGGTTAAATTACATTGACCAAGTCTTATCAGTAGGGTTAAATTACATTGACCAAGTCTTATCAGTAGGGTTAAATTACATTGACCAAGTCTTATCAGTAGGGTTAAATTACATTGACCAAGTCTTATCAGTAGGGTTAAATTACATTGACCAAGTCTTATCAGTAGGGTTAAATTACATTGACCAAGTCTTATCAGTAGGGTTAAATTACATTGACCAAGTCTTATCAGTAGGGTTAAATTACATTGACCAAGTCTTATCAGTAGGGTTAAATTACATTGACCAAGTCTTATCAGTAGGGTTAAATTACATTGACCAAGTCTTATCAGTAGGGTTAAATTACATTGACCAAGTCTTATCAGTAGGGTTAAATTACATTGACCAAGTCTTATCAGTAGGGTTAAATTACATTGACCAAGTCTTATCAGTAGGGTTAAATTACATTGACCAAGTCTTATCAGTAGGGTTAAATTACATTGACCAAGTCTTATCAGTAGGGTTAAATTACATTGACCAAGTCTTATCAGTAGGGTTAAATTACATTGACCAAGTCTTATCAGTAGGGTTAAATTACATTGACCAAGTCTTATCAGTAGGGTTAAATTACATTGACCAAGTCTTATCAGTAGGGTTAAATTACATTGACCAAGTCTTATCAGTAGGGTTAAATTACATTGACTAAGTCCTAATAGTAGAGTTTCCCACCGAAATCATTTTTTTTTCTCCTGTCACGTCGGCTGGGACTGTAGAATGCGTCGACTGCATCTCAGTAGAGGCGTAAGATTCTCCACCCCCAACAACGAGTGTCCTAGATAAGACACTAAAAAGTATCTGATGGTGAGGCGCCCGTCCTGGAGCTTTGGGAAATGTCGAGTACCCTTTCATTGCCACGACTCCCAGGTCCACTCGGACCTGTCAGAATTCCATCAATGAGTCAAATGCAACTATTTAATCATTTACTATACTTGAAACCAGAGAGAGAGAGAGAGAGAGAGAATTATCAGTGTTAATTAGCAATCCTTGAAACTATTTAACTGTACAAACAAATGAGCTCTGGCTCGTTTTAAAATAATGTTACCTTCAAACTATTCTCTTACAAATCGTGTGTGTGTGTACACGGGATTTGAAATTAAATCACCATCAAGGGTTGATATGCCATTAAAGAAAATAAACTAACCTAAAAACTTTTTACGACTTATTTACTGTTTATTGACTATTTTTTTTTTTATTCGTAAGAAAAAAATAAATATAAAATGGCTCATCAATTATTCAGTTTTAATATCTAAATTTTAGTTTTCTGCCAAAATACGATTAAAAAGACAAAAAATTAATAAATTTCAGCGATTTATTTTAACTTTAATCCAACCCTATAGTACGCTGACATTTTTATCTTCACTTAGAAAAAACGATTCTTTCGCAGAAGAAAATAAAACTTTAAATTTTAGCTCCCACCACCTCTCTCTAAAATAACTTTTTACACTTTCACATAAAACTTCAAATGTTTAACCATTTCATAAAAAAAAACGATAACATTTTATTTTTCTTTAAAAGAGAAAAGAGCCTTGGCCTATATAAAACGAATAAATAAATAAAACAACAAAGAAAAAAGAAATTAAAAAAGCTACAAAAATTCTTTTTACACCTAGTATGTGATTTTCACCTTTCGAGTCATAAAGCGGAAGGAATGTCCCGTTTGGCTCTCTCTCTCTCTCTCTCTCTCTCTCTCTCTCTCTCTCACACACACACACACACACGTACGTACAGTGTAATGATTATCATCGCAGGAAATGGGCACGGCGACACGAGTTCAAATCCTGGACGAGACTGATTGCATTTCACATAGCCCTAATACCCTTGGGAAAGGTATAAATCCAATTCTTCTCCCTCCAGCTATAGGTAAATAGTAGGCCAGACTAGGTTCTTTAAGCCGTGGTTAGGCAACCAGTCTAGGAGAAGGAAAACTCTGAATTCAAACCTGTTAAACTCTGCTTAAAAAATTGACCTTGTGTCATATCCTGCCCGAGCGGAGGGGTTGGGTAAATATGATATTGACCTTCTGTCGCATCCTGCTCATGCGGATAGGTTTTTATAAACACACACACACACACACACACACACACACACACAACTCCTCGTAAAACTTATTGAATTAGCACACATAGGAAATGTTCACCTGGATTTTTTTATTTAGCAGTAAATAAACTAATAACATAAGAAGCAAAGCATTTTGTTCTTTAATAGTAGAACATTCTTCTGGCTCCATGAAATAGACCTTAAACAAAATAATATCATTTAAACCCGCCCTCCCAACACAAGTATCTAAGTTTTAATGTAATAAAATACATTAAATTAGAAAGAATACCGAAACTAAATAATAATGCATATAAAAAGATTTGAAACAAAAGGGGTATAAATGAAAAAAAGAACAGCTCTTCCCATCACTCTTGGCTTTCATTGCTAAATTTCCCTTATTCGACTAAATTAGTCAAGAATGAAATTACAGTCATTTCTTTTTGTTAATGGATTTCTTTTAAGATTCATCGACGGAATTTTTGCTTATGTTTGTTAAAAATAAAACCAAACAATTAGAAACCAATAATAAGAAGCAAATATCTATTAAAATCCAATTTTTAATATCAATATGCAAATTAGCCTTCCCGATCACACCGTAAACTGCTGCACCATCAGTACAGATATCCCTGACCCTCTCTCGCCACCCCTCTCTATCGTCAATTGCTTCCGGCAGGTCTTCAGGTTTACATCCCGTATCGGCACAGAGCTGTTGTAAGTAGGTTCAGGCTGGTCGTCCTGCTTTTGCTCGTCCATGTGAAGGAGTCCACACAAGTACATCACTTATGAGCTCGTTCCTGCTTCTCCAGCAGTGTCCTGCATGTCTGGTTAATCTATCTTGGATAGTTTTCGTGATGGGTGGTAAGTGGCCGTAAAGCTGCTGCTTTGTGGGATGCTGCCTCCAGGTCTTGTTCAGTATTGCTCGTAGAATTCTTGTGTAGTTGCCGTCAAGCTTTTTCTCCATGCGTTTAGTTAGCGTCCATGTAGTGCATCCGTATAGCAATATCAACACGACTGCTGCTTGGAAAAAATTACGTTTTATTTTATCGGGCAAAAAAAAAAATTGTATATATAAATACAAGTTATTAGTATACAGATAAGGCCAACAATATTACTAATAATATGGAGAAGTACTCGTGGTATAAAGGGTAAAGTGTTGAACTGCAACATTGTAATAAACAACTTCAAACTTCAGTCACACTATTACATTCACTTTGGGAATAATACCTCTACAAGAGGGATTAAGTTCCTTATTTCCCCTATTATCAATTAAATAGTATCACTGATGCTTTTCTATAAGGATGGTTTTGGCATTAAATTACCCACGAAGGTTGATAAGCCATGAAACCAAAACCATTAATATCACAAAACAATTTCTTTAATTATTGAGATTTAAATAAAATCTTGGAGAAAATGACAAATAACTAAGGGAATTGTGATACTGGTGGTGACAGTTTTGGTTACAGACAGACACACAATCAGCTTTATCATTTAAATTAATGGTATAATTATTTTCCAAGCCACATGGAAGAAAAAATTACAGAATAATCCAATGCTAAAACATTGCAACATGATTTCCCTTCTTTTTCCTTCTTCCTTTTTCATTTCCATGAGTAGCGACTGTATCTTATAAATGTTTCGACTTGTTTTACCTCATACAAGTTTAATTCACTCAATGACTTCTTTCTTTCAGTAAATTCTTTTTCACGCACTTACCACCCTGTTGGATGGAACTGTAGAATACACCAACTGCATCTCTGCAAAAGGGTAAAAATACAACCACCCAACGAGTATCCTGGATATGACATTACCTATCTGATGGTGAGGTTCCAGTCCTGAATCTTTAGAGAATGTGAAGTACCCCTTCATTACCATTACTCCCAGGTCTACTCTGACCCAGAGTAGTAGTACTAGTCAGAATCCCATCTATGGGGCAAATAGAACTATTTAATCATTTACTATACTAGAAACCATTTAACTGTGTGCAAACAAATGATTATTATTAAATAAGTAGTATTAAATAAATAAATATTAAATGCTTGATAAATAGAGTTATTGATGTTAAATAGAAATACTTGAAACCATTTAACAGTGTACAAACAGGTGAGCTCTGACTCATTTAAAAGTAGTTACTTGCAAAGTGTTCATTAAAAAATTATGTATATAAACAGGATTTGGCATTGACTACAGGTAATGTTTTTAAATTCATTTTTTTAAATTATATACATGTACAAAAACATGCCCCTACAAAAGCACCACTTTTTTTAATTCTTAAAAAAAAAAAAAAAAAAAAAAAAAAAAAAATCAAACAATAATCGGATTTTAATAAAATTTTCAGTATTTAGAGCAATAAAAGATGAGGTTTCTTTTAAAAGACTTTTTTCTCAAAATTCTGGTGACATCCTATTTTTTTTTAATCATTTTGTAATCTATGCACTGCCACTCTCTTAAGCCATTTTGTCAATTTGACTGACTTAATCAAGGTGCAACTTGAACAATAATTCCATGGAATATTAGATTTTGTTTACAATTTTTAAATGGTTTGTCCATTTTCTTTGTACAAATGCCTTATTTTTTGAAGTTCAAAAATAAAGTTTCTCATCAAGGCATTCTTTTTTTTTTTAATTTGTTTTCATGGCTTAATCTTCAAAGGATGTGGTTAATTAAAAAAGAAAATTCAGGTTAAATGTTTTTGCTTGGGTGTGGGCGTAAGGATTTGTTAACAAGCATTGCTTTAGCAGGTGCAACTTTTAGGACATCTCTACTTTTAAATAACTGGAAGACTAATATTTAGTTTTGTTTTTTTGTTTTATTTATTCATTTCTTTTTTTTTTTAACTAAACAATTACATCAGAACTAGATTGGTCCCATCTAAAAAAAAAAAAAAATCATACATTTTTTGAGTAACTAATTCTTATTACAGGCTTAACATGCGGAACACAAGCCCAAGCACTGCATCTAATAAGGAGATTCAAGTAATGAAACTCTAGGGAGTATGGGTGGCCCTAGGAGTAGGAAAAAACTATTAGGACTTAAATTTTGATGATGTGAGCAGCATTTTAAAATTGACATTTGAAAATAAAAAATTAAAAAAAAAACAAAGAAAAGATAACTGGTGTACAAGCATGTCAGAAAGTTAGAGATTGTTTGGGTCAGGTTGGTTTTATGGCATATCAACCTTTGTAGGTTATTTAATGTCAAATCCATTTTTATACATATAAACAGTTCTACTTCAAACATTTCAGTTTAGCATAAAGCAAAGTTAACGACCTTAGTCGAGGGTGACCTGAAGGCTCCCTTTTCGATAACTACTACACTGAGATGTAAGGGAGGGCACTACTCCTTTCCCTGTCAGTTTAGCATAAGTACAACTTAAGTCAAAAGCTATTCCATTTCAAACTATTCAGTTTAGTCAACAAAGTTAGATGGTTCCAAGCACTGCTTTGTATCACCAATAATTCAATCAAACGTCAACCATCTATTTACACACAGTTAAATGAAAAACAATTCAGTTTAGAATAAGTACATAGTTTAAATGTCAAAACAGTTCTATTTCAGACAATTCAGTTTAGCATAAGTACACAGTTTACTTCTATTTGACCTATAGAAGGACCCTATCAGGTGCTACCACTCGAGGTCAGAGTGGACCTGAGAGCAATGGCAATAAAGGTGTACTCCACATTCCCCAAAGCTCCATCAGATGGTTTAGTGTCATATCCAAGATACTCGGAGGAGTCTTACTCCTCTGCAAAGATGCAGTCAGTGTATTCAACAGCCCTAGCCAATTGGGCCAAAAGATTGTTTAATGCAGGGGTTCTCAAAGTAGTCTATATAAACCCCTAAGGTTGAATAAATAAGAGCCAATAAAAGTATAGGGGACCACATGAAGTGAATTTACTTTATAAATCCCTTTAAAACAGAACAAAAATCACTGGATCATGTCAACAAATTGCCAGGTATCATACACCTAGTAGAATGCCTGATTGGCTGAGATAACCATTTGTGATGTGTCATTCACATATGACCCTTATTTGCCACTGACTCCCACCAGACAAGTCTTGACACAAGGTCAATGACCTGAAGATCGATTATAGTGGGGGTTTAGGGGAGGGGAAGGTCGGGCACGAACCAAAGGTCAAGCATGAGCCAAAGCTTGAGCCCTGCAGGACTGTGATGCAGCTTGCCACCCAAGTGGAGGTTTGCATGAGTTAATGTGCACGACCCATTCAAAACATATAGGTCATTTAAATGAACAAACGATGTTCAAGTAGAAAGTGCAAATTTACAGCAAATTTAAACACTTTTCTTGAAGGAGAATTAATGGAAATGCGTTTCAATCTTGAAGCAAAGCCTATGTAAACATTTAAACAAATTGGATATTACTGGATGAACAAAAAAACTAATAAAATATTCTGAGCTTTGTGCAACTGTTGAGCCTATTTTACTTGTTTTTTAAGTTCGAATCTAGTGGAATCTATGTTTCGCCATGTGTATTATTTACTAAACAATTAAAGAATGAATAAAGGACTTGGTGATTTGAAGCTCAAATTCACCAACTTGCAACCTAATGTAGGTGATCTTCTCATGTGGAGGACTTAGTAAATACACATTTCTTTTTTTTTATACATGACTAAGTGGGCTATTGGCCTAATGAGTAGAGTGTTCACTAATGGTCCGGGAGACTGAGGTTCAATCCCAGGTCAAGTCATAGCAAAGACTCAAAAAATGGTACTTGATGCCACCTTGCTTAACACTCAGCATTATAAGGTAAGGATCAAGGGTTAAATAGAGCAATCCAGAGAATGGAGTTGCACCCTCCCCTACACCTCAGTGCAGTAGCTATTGAAAAGGGAGCCATTGGTTCACCCTCGACTAGGGTCGCCTAGTTTACTTTACTGGGCCATTAGCCTAATAAGTAGAATGTTCGCCAATGGTCCGAGAGACTGAGGTTCAATCCCAGGTTGAGGCATACCAAAGACTCAAAAAATGGTACTTGATGCCACCTTGCTTAACACTCAGCATTATAAGGTAAGGATCAAGGGTAAAGTGGAGCAATCCAAGGAAAGGAGTAGTGCTCTCCCTTACACCTCAGTGTAGTAGCTATTGAAAAGAGAGCCTTTGGGTCAACCTCAACTAAGGTCGCCAAGTTCACTTACTTAATCTAGACAGGTGCCCATTTTGTTTAAACTGTTTTATATACAGCACATATCTTTGAAAGCTTAGAATGAGGATTAATTTAAGGTCAAGGTCGAATTTCTACAATACTAGAAGCAGCAGTCAGAATGTTGTTTGGTCTATCTCACGACAATAATAAAAACAGTCTTATTTCAAAATATTGAAGTTAGAATGAATTCAACAATCAAATTAAACCAAAACATTAAAATGTGACAAGTGAACTTAGCAAAGAACAAACAAAACAAAACAAAAAATGATGAAAATAAGTATTTTGACAAGAAAATAACAGAAAAATACTCAGTCTTCTATATGATAACTCTGTCCATCTATCCATCAACCTCCCTGAACCCAAGTTAGATAATATTCCATCCCCACACCCTTTCTACCAGGTGTAATTTTCTTTTACATCTCCCCTACCCGAAGCCAAATAAAATATTTTCCACCCTCATTCAATTGGAATACTCTTAAAAGTCAAAGCTTGTGTTGTTTCTAGCCCTAACATTGCTGACAAAAACATCTTTTTGTGGCTAGAAATTAGGGGTTATTCATTACACAAAGTGGTGTATATACAGTAAATGTTACTACTAGCAGGACCTTCACATCAGCTGAAAAAAAAAAAAAATTGCAATATGAGTAAAGGTAAAAATCGTACTTAATAGTAATAAGTAGTATCTCGTATCAAATAAAAACATTAGGTTTATAAATAACAAAAATTCACTCCAAGTTGTCCTGTAGGACACATGACGTAATGGATATAGATGTTGCAGGTTCAATCCCAACTACTGATAAATAACAAGGAATACTTATTATAGCTAAACACTTGTACTTGGTTAGGGTTAACAGAATTAAAATAATCTAATCCCGTGGATTAAATAAAAAAGGGTTTGGTTCAAAATATCACATAGGCAACTGAAGTTCCACATGAAACACCTGAAGAAAGCCGAAAGACACATCAGCCAAAAGGTTGTGAATATAACAATAAAGATGAAGACAATCGTCCGAATACTGTAAATAATAAAAATTATCAAGCTTCATCTCAGAAATTTAGACAAATAATGAAGTTTATCATTTATTATTTGGTAAAATGAAAAGAAGTCTTTAAAAGTAACTCTGTCTTCCAATTCATACATGAACTTAATAAAAAAAAAAAAAATGGTTTGAGTCATAAATAATTTCGGTATTTCAAAATTAAGTTGTAATTACATGTTTCAAATGTCGAATGATTTTGAACGCAACTGGAAATTACCTCCATAATCCTTCTTACTTCAGTAATGAAAGAATGTGCAGCTTCATTAAATCAATGGTCTCAGACCCTTAAAACGAACAAACTGAAAGTGTACATTCAACATGAAATATGGGAGTTTAAGAATAACAAAAGCGCTACAGAAACAGCTAAAAAAATTTCTAGCGTTTAAGTCCTTGGGATCATTATTAACTGCCACATCCAAAACTTATTTTCAAAGTTTCATTCTGGTGATACATCATTAAGAGAAAATCTCAGACCAAGATCCTTATCAAATCTTCATCAAATTGCTTTTAGTGAATTCATGCAATCTGTACAAAAGTACTGGAGAAATACCACTTGACCTCAGCACATCAAAATCGACAATGTTCCACCACTTGACAAAAATAGAAACAATAAGCATGAAGATCTTCAAAGAAAACGCCCCATTCTCTTCAATAGGAGAAACATTGTCTTTCATTAAGAAAACGCAAGGCCACATTCAGCGAGAATCAAGAAGGAAAGATACTGAATTTAGCTTAAGTATGTTCTAACCCATCCACCATATTCACCAGAACTAGCATCAAGTAATTTTCACATCTATCATTCCTGAAAAAATGCTCTGAATGATAAGAAATTTTCTCAAGAAGATGAGGTGATAACTTTTGTGAAAAACTTAAACTTGAAGCCAAGTGAATTTTACTTGAGAGGAATCGACAGCTAACGGATTGCAAAGTGATTCAAAATAATGGAGAATATACAATGTGTCACGTGATCTCCCACTGAGAAGATAGAAATAAGATTTCTACTATCCTCATGTTCGAATTAACAGTAGCAAGCCATTAGAGAATGACCGTTAAGAACAGATGTTTGTACTCGGTGACCTCCCTCGGGTTGCCTGACACGGGAAGGAAGAAGGAAGAAGCCAAATGATTGGCTGGGACCCTAAAAACGGAAGTGACACCTTCTTCCCATCAGCGAAAAAAGAATAAGAAAAGTAAGTTGTTGGACAGGGTTCGTGGAAGACGGAATCAAAGGCCAAGTATTCCGGGTAAAAGAAGACGAAAAGAATATCTCGGACACGAAGGAGCCACTTCTTCAAGCCAGTATCAAAAATAGCATAAAGTCTATTAGCCCGTAAAAGAGGAAATATTCTCCACAGGAACTCCATCAAAGAAAAAAAGATAAGTAAACTTTGAGACCATTTCTCCTTATACCCAATTTTATATACCCTCTCTCTCTCAATTTGAAGAAAAACAAAAGAACAGAAAAGAAGAAAAACATTTATGTTCATGAACTATTCATTTATGATATATTTGACACGTTGAAGGTGTATATCTACGTGTAGTAAAAGATTCATGTATTTTAATGTTCCCACGTGGTCGAAGTTGTTATTTGCAGTGTCTTCTACGAGTTTGTTATGTCATATTTCTTTTCCAGCTTCTATTCACCTTATGATATGCTCGCTTAAAATTGTCCTATTAATTCCTTTAAAATATCACACGGGAAACCAGAATTGCCGACTACTATAATTAATATTATTACGTCTAAACCTACAGTTCCATATCTTCCATTGTTCTAGGGGAGGAAGTTTAGTGGCCTTGGTGGGTGTGTGTATAGTGTGGAATTTGGAACCCCTTGCCAGCGGCGGTCAGTCTAGCCATAAATTGATCCCCTACATAATATGCCAGTTCGTATATGCCTGAAAAAAAAACTCTGAATGAGGACTTATCCTACAAGGGATCAAGTGCCAACCTGACCCGTCTTCACACGTGGGAAAATAAAGTCCCGTTTTGGGATTTTAAAGATTTTGCCGTCACAAATGTGATGTAAATGAGTTGATGTTAAATTATTCAGGATTCCCTTATTATTGACAAAAAAAGAAATTATTTATAATTCAGCCCAATAGAATGGTATCTCTTAAGTCAATTGTAACAGTCAAATTTTTACCTACTACTCAGTACGACAAGAAATTCAAGTTAAAATTCTAACCTCCATAATTACAATAACAGATGTTCATGAAGTTATTTAATGGCAAGCTTGAAGAATTTCATAAACTTAGATTTCTTCCACTAATGTATTATTCTTTCGAGAAAAACAAATTGCATTGTGGCTGATGTGCGAAACTGCCACTTGAAAAAAAAGATGTTTCATCTCCAGAAGCAATAATATCTATCCCTTTGAAAAGGTACGAATCCACTTACCTACCCCCATCCATGACATCTAAAGACTAAATAGAACCACAACAGGTCTAAGAGAATAGGTTTCGCATTAAATGACATGAAAAGGATAGATATGGCAA
>CAUZXS010001363.1:0-12500 GCA_963585895.1 Sepioteuthis lessoniana
CCTCCTTTTTTACGCCCCTTTTCACTGTCATCTCTCTTTCCCTCTTTCTCTCTCTTCCAATTTTCTTCTCTCTCTCTCCCTCTCCCTCTCTCCCCCTCTCTCTCTCTCTCTCTCTCTCTCTGTATGTATATATATATATATATATATATGTATCTCTGTACATGTCGTCTTTTCCTTTCTTAAGTTTATGAACTTACATACGTGAAAGAACATATATAAAGAACATATATAAAAGAATATAAAAAGGTAAAATGTACAAATTACGAGCATATCGTAAAAATTTATATATGGATGGACGGACATAATTACATAAATATAAAAACTTTTAATATATATATGAAAATGAACACACACACACACACACACACACACACACACACACACACACACACATATATATATATATATCTATATAGTCATCCACAGACAGACTTTCGTTCTATCAGAAATATATATATATATATATATATATATATATATATATATATATATATATATATACGATAAAAATAAGGACGTGTACATAGCTACACAGACATATAATAGATAAGTCTATGAAAGTGTATGTAATGCAGTCATATATATATATATATATATATATATATATATATATATATACATATATATATATATATATATATATATATATATATATATATACCCATGTTAATAAATAGATTAGCATGTAAAACTGTAAGTAATAATATACAAATTGGTATATTTACCTTCACCAGTATTTACTTTCTTCTTCGTGTGAATGTTGGACGGGGGAAGGTGACTGCGCGTTTTTGTACGAAAGTCTATATTTCTGTGTCTGTGTTTTATACAACCAGTTATGCTATCTAATCGCGAAGCAAGGAATCAGTTACCACACTTGTGAATACACAGACACACAGACACACACACACACACACGCATATACAACACTCAAACACATGCATATATGTGAGTATGTGTGTGTCTTTACTGGATTTGTTTTTATTCTTTTTAGCCAGTGACATTTCATAATTGACAATTTGATTTCATTTTAATGAGCACACGTCCATCAAATTTATAAATGATCAAAACCAACGGCAAATAAATTGCGTCTAATTTATTTTATATTTATACGCTACGAGGCCTGTGCATCAAAATAAAATCAAATCATCAAGAAGTAATTGCAGAGAAGTCACTACATACATCTCCAAGTCCATTCATGCATATGTATCTTATGCACTTACAAACATCGTGACGAGCATATTAACCAGGTAGAAATGTAGATAGATTTAAACACGTCAAGGCAATCACTGATGTAAGATAGATAGATAGATAGATAGATAGATCTATTAAGATTTATACATCTGTTCCATTCGCTAGAGAGATAGGTACAAGCTTCATATACTCCGCCGTATATATATATATATATATATATATATATATATATATATATATATATATATATATATATATATATATATATGTATATATATATATATATATGAATATTCCAAAGCGATATTATTTGAATGCTAACTGGACACACACACACACACACAAACACACACACACACACACACATATATATGTATATATATATATATATATATGTGTGTGTGTGTGTGTGTGTGTGTGTGTGTGTGTGGATATATATATATATATATATATATATATATATATATATATATATATATATATTTTAACAAAAAACCTTATAACAAACTTGGGAAACATGACGAAAGAAACAGGAGTCAAGAATGGATAGCTAAGCTATTGTCAGGTTATATATATATATATATATATATATATATATATATATATATATATATATATATATATATAGCTTAGCTATCCATTCTTGACTCCTGTTTCTTTCGTCATGTTTCCCAAGTTTGTTATTAAGTTTTTTTGTTGTTTTTTTTTGTTTTTTTGTTTTACACAGATTAAAATTCTTAGATCCTTAAAAATTCAACTGGAGTTTTTTAAATGATAATATATAAGCCTCCTATCGTTTTTCCTTTGCGTTCACATTTCGATGGAAGTTTTTTTTCGGAATTCCCGTCTTAAGTTTCTTATTTAACGGTCGTAAAACGAGGATGTCAAAGTTGCGAAATAAAAACAACAGAAAAACTGTTAATTTGTTTTAATGTCACGTCAACCTGTCAAGACAGCTACATTTTTGTTGTTATTTTGAATTATGTTTTTTTTTGTTTTTTTTTTTTGCACACAGTCCGATTGAATATGAATAGTTTTAAACAGATCTATTTGACCCATAGATGGGAGTCTAATACGTAAAACCGCTCCGGTACAGAGTACCCTTTGGAGTAATTAATACCAATAAAAATGTACTCTACATTCCTCAAACTGCAAGAAATAAAGCCTTATCATAGGAAGCTGATTTATATCATACCCAGTGCACCCACTTCTGGAGGGAGTTCTTTCCCCTCAGCAGAAAATATAGTTAGAATATTGTAAGCACACAACGACAGAAAGTCGAGTGAATATTGTTAATAATGACAGTTTTCGTCGACTATAAGAGCTTTAATAAAAAAAATTAAGAACGAATGCCAACAGAATAACCAGAAATAAATGATATCTATTAAACTAGTATTCAGCCGCTGTAAATTTGATTATTAAAATCCTAACAGCAGAATTATTAGTGTAATTTCAATAAATTTGCGGTGCCTTACAACCTAATAAATATTTATACAAGAAATATGTGAAACGCCTCAATGAAGATATTCCCCGCTGATAACCGCGGTAGAACGTCATCCTTTTCGCTTGATAAGTTACTTTGCTATCTTGTCAGGGGTGATCGACAGATAATTGCAAATATTTTGTCAGTTAAACATAATGAGGTCGGATTATTTCTTATTCGTTTACTGTTTATGCCTGTTTATTAATCTATGTTCATTTTGACGAACAGACAATAACGAAGAGACACTTTGCGAAACGATAACTCTATCATGGCGTGCTTTGTAGGCACAGACAATGAAATCGTTGATCCAAGGTCGTATTTCATCTGGGGCAGCTCGTGTTCACTTAGTACTAAATCCCTTGCAAAATGCCTGAAAAGGAGACTTGGTTATGTGCTCTAAATAGAAAGATATCTCAATAGTCTGCTGAGGTCGTAGAATTTGCCGACTGTCCTGGATAGGATTATCCTGGATATGACACTAAATTATCTGAGGGTGAGGCTCCAATCTTTGTGGGTATGTGAAGTACACCTTCTTTAATATCACTTACAGTTCCACTCAGAAACCGGAGTAGTAATACATGTTAAAGTCCCAGGAATTAAATAAAACTATTCAACCTTTTACTGGGTACCTCGAGTGGAGTTAGGGTTAGCAAGCTAGCCTAGTAACCCTTCACCGAGTGAGTTCGATTTTCATTGGGTGCAATCATTCATATGACCTTATGCCACATCTAAGCAAAAAAGCTTTGTAAATTACTATTCAATCTTTTACTAGTTAATATTATTTATATGAAATAAAATAATTTATCCTTTTAACAATTCTTGAAATGATTTAGCAGTTTACAAAACAAGTAATATTAGATAGAATTATCAGAATTCGATAGCAATATTTAAAACCATTTGACTGTGTGCAGATAGAATTAATAGTATTTGATATCAATTGTGGAAACCATTTAACTATGTACAAAAAATGAATAGCAATTTTTGAAACGATTTAACTGTTTGCAAACGATTCATATTAAACAGAATGAGATATCAATACTTGAAACTATTTAACTGTGTGCAAACAAATGATTAATATAAAATAGAATAATTACTGTTAGATTGCGATATTTGAAACCATTTAACTGTGTGCAGACAAAAAATAAGCATTAGAGAAAATTAATAGTGTTAGTTACCAATACTTGAAACAATTTAACTGTGTGCACAAAAATGAAGTCAGGTTTGTTTTAAAAAATGTTACCAATAAACTATACATATATATATATATATATATATATATATATATATATATATATGTGTGTGTGTGTGTGTGTGTGTGTGTGTGTGTGTGTGTGTGTGTGTGTGTATAAACACGATGTGTGATTAAATAACCAACAAAGGTTGGTGTGCCATAAAGCACAACCAACCAACTGAACAGTAAGCGTCAAATAGCGTCACATAATGACGACTCATTTACGATTCAAACGCTGCAAGAAATAAAATTTCTATGACTTTACGAGATAGGTTCAAAGAGTATTCTCGTGAAGTCTACCATAGTTTTCTTCCCTTGAACCAGATATAAATACGAAAAGAATCTCCCCTTTAAAAAAAACCAGTTAAGTTATATTTACATAGATCTTAAAGTAAAGCAATGACATTGTTCGTTTTTTATTACAAGTATCACAACTGAAGTTCTGTTTACCAATACTTAAAGAAATTATAAATTTATCGTTAATTGTTGCACATGCCTAATACGGTGTTTTGTAAAAACATAAAACTGTAGCTTAAAATCTGTATTTACCAAGACTGAAATGAACAATAAATGAAATATTAATTTTCTTCTAAATAACATTCAACTCACGTATTCCAGTATGTTGTCCACGAGTCGAAGCACCTTTTTTAAATACAGTGGTAAATTACGCTGACATATTTTTAGCATTCTCAATTTTTACTCTCAGGATAAATTTTAGTCTCGAGGGGTTAGGTTAGTAAGAAAATACTACAATTTCACAATCTTATGTTGCACCCAAAGCTGCAGTTCAAAAAACACAGAGATCGCTCTATCAGAAACTATAGTGAATTACAATTAACTCGTTTAGACAGTAGTTTAGACATTTTGACACACAACTAGATTATATAGATTGGATATAGGTTCAAGCAGATCTATTTGACTCAAAGACAGGACACATAAAAAGGTACTAGAGCTTTCGGTCAGAGTAGAGTTGTGAGTAATGACAAAGAAGAGATGTTCCATACACTCAAAATGTTCAGAACTGCAATTTTACTATCGGATACAGTTTAGTGTCATACCTACAGCACAACTTTTTAAATATTGTTTTTTGTCTCTCAACGGTATACAATAAGTGTATTCTAAATTCCGGGAATAGGGTGGGTTGGTTTGATTTGGTTTAATGGTATACCAACCATTTTAGATTATTTAATGCCAAATCCATTTTTATACATATAAACAGTTTTACTTCCAGGAGATGCCCGTGGTGTAATGTTTATCGTCGTAGGGAATGGACACGGTGACACGAGTTCAAGTCCTGGACGAGACTGATTGCATTTCACATAAAACTTTGGAAAAGTATGAATCCAATTATTCTCCCTCCAACTATGGGTAAATAGTAGGGCAGACTAGGTTCTTCAGCCTTGGTGAGGCAACAAGTCTAGGAAAAGGAAAACTCTGAATTCAAACCTGTTAAACTCCGCTTAAAAATTGACCTTGTGTCATGTCCTGCCTGAGCGGAGGGGTTGGGTAAATATGATAAACAGTTCTACTTCAAACAATTCCGTTCAGCATAAGTACACAGTTTACTTCTATTGGACCGATTGATAGAAACCTATCAGGTGCTAGCACTTCAAGCCAGAATGGACCTGGAAGTGATGGCAATAAAGAGGTACTCCGCATTCCCCAAAGCTCCAGCATTACTGGAGCCTCACCATCAGTGTCATATCTAGGACATTCATTGAGCGAATCCTACCTCTCTACAGAGATTCACTCGTAGTATTCTGCAGCCCCAGCCAACTGAGCCAGGCAGTAGGTTGGAAGAAAAATTTTAAAAACCAAAATCAAAATAGAGAATTCGACAGTCTAAAATAAAAGTTATAAAACAATAATCAACAATCCTAAGGAAGGGGAGACGTAAATCAAATTGTATCCCCTTGCGTGCTACCACAGCTTCTACATCCTGGAGATGTACGTGACAATAGAAAAAAAACATCGAATTCGTGACAGGTGATACCTTTTTAGTGAAGAGACCATCAGCCACTTAAACACGTCACGGAAAACAGTTCACACCGTTGATGCCAGAACGAATTCTATGATATCTGGTCGTGATATCAACACCAGTAAGTTCAGCACCTCCTTTCTCACTTCTATCGACTTCACAGCAACCCACAAATACCAAAATCTCTGTCGCACTTTAATCACTAAGCCGAACAGCACATCCGTCACTATCACTATCTTCACCGTTCGTCTTTTCTACATATACCACTGGTGACATCAACATCAACCTCACTCTCATCGCACGGTTGATACTCAGTAAACTGTACTGAGAAATCCTAAAAATTCTAAATGCAGTATACATGCTCTTCTTAAAGAGCTTAAATTTGGAGCGGAAAAAAAAAGAAAAGGAAATGGATGATATAGTCTTGTAGCGTTACTAAAATTGTCCGTTTCAATGAGGTGTGATCACAGAGGCGATGAAATGCTTCCTTACATTTTACGCAGATCCTTTAAAACGATCTTCCCTTTAAACATTTCCTTTTGATTGACATAAATCTTTCTCCTATCCCTCAAGCAAATTCTCCTCTCGACATTCTCGTTTTTCTCTCGTGTACACACTTAGGCATACACAGTAAGCACAACACACACATCCATATATATATATATATATATATATATATATATATATATATATATATATATATACTATGGCTCAAAAATTTATAAACTTAGTATTTTCTAAAAAAACAGGATTTTATTATTCATAGTGGATTTTGATGCAATAAAAATAGATATCAATATGTTCTATTTGTAAAGTGTACCTCTCAAACCTAGAGTAAGTATATTATCTATATACCTTTCCCCATATCTATCTGTATGTCCATTTGTCTGCATTCCTGTATAATATATATATATATATATATATATATATATATATATATATATATATACGTCAATTATATATATATATATCAATTTATATATATATATATATATATATATATACGACTATTTAATCTATCAATCTATTATTTATCTATCACTTTCTTTCTCTCTCTCTCTCTCTCTCTCTCTCTATCTATATATATATATATATATATATATATATATTCGCCGAATACTATAATATCAGTATGGCAATATGAAAGGATCAACAAGAAATATGTAGACAGAAAATATTTATTATGTTCAACGAAATGTATATTAATGAAGAAATGTTGCCAAAATATACATATTTTCATATATATATATATATATGTGTGTGTGTGTGTGTGTGTGTGTGTATGTGTGTGTGTGTGTGTGTGTCTGTGTGTGTGTGTGTGTTTGTTGGGTCAAATGTCTGTCTATCACCGTTTCACTCTCTCTCTCTCTCTCTCTCTCTGGCTCTCTCTGTCTATATATATATATTTATATGTATTCATATATATATATATATATATATATATATATATATATATATACATATATATATTTGTGATATGTACTTGACTGTCTTTCTATCGCTCTTTCAATCTCTCTTTGTCTCTGTCTCTCTGTCTCTGTCTCTGTCTCTCTGTATAAATATGTGTTTGTCAGTATGTATGTGAGTGTATTTTGGTATGTGTCTGTGATGTGTGTGTGAGTGCGTGCATACGTACGTGTATGTGACTGTTTTTTGTGTATATGCTTGTAGTGTCCGTGTTTATCTGTGACAGCTTCTCTCTCTTTCTCTCTCTCTCTCTCTATCTCTCTCTCTCTCTTTAATTTTTTCTCTCGCTTTCTCTCTCTCACAGTCAATTTATATATATATATATATGTATATATATATATATATATATATATATATATATATATATATATATATATATATATATATATATATATAACGTTTGTAGGCTGTTTGAGAGAGTGTGTATGTGTACTTGCCTATCCATCTTTTCATCTATCTTTTGCGACCTGAGTGATTGAATATCAAGCGATATCTATCTATCTATCTATCTATCTATCTATCTATCTATCTATCAAGTAAATTGTCAGTCTATTTATCTATTCACTGATCTGTATATTTCTGTTTCATTCTTCCCTAGCCCTTTCATTTCTGAGCTTCATAGCTCCCCTGACGGATGCAAAACAAGTGCTAACTTCAATACGCTCCTTTCATTTCCCCTGATGATGATCAGTGAACATAATACCTGAAACTCGTTACAAAACAAACAACGCAAGCGATTAGCGTCTTTTAAAAGCATATAGCTCCATTTCTATCGATCTTAAGGAATATTCAAGCATTCTTATAATAAAACTACACGAATAAATATAGAATGTTTAAGAGCTGAATTAGCAATAAGCTGTTTTTCTTTTTATTTAGAACCCATCCCTTGGAGCAATTTTATGATCGGATGTATATCAATGTAAGTAATTAGAGAAACTTATTTATTGATCCTACACATTTGTTTATTTTTTTTTATGTCAAGAAAAAGAAATAAGAAAATAATGGAAAGATTCTTAAAGTTTTGGGTAGAATTAATAAAACAAATAAAAATGACAAATATTTTTTTAATGTTCTCAAAACAAAAATAAAGAATCTCGACAAAGAAAGAAAGAAAGAAAAGAAAGAAAGAAAGAAAGAAAGAAAGAAAATAAACGATTATAAGTTAGAGAAAAAGAAAAAGACTAAAGAGAAAACAGTGAGAAGAGATAGAGGAGAGAAAGAGAGAAGTCCGAAAAGAAAGAAAGAAAGAAACAAGCAAACAAACAAACAAACGGACACACGAATAAAAAAAAGTTACTAAAGTAAACGATTAGAAAAAATAAATTGGGAAAAGCCGAAAAAGAAAACACTGAGAAGAGATGGCGGATAGAAAGAAAAGCAAAGTAAAGATGTCAAGAACTAGAAATTGACAGATAAACAAAGAAAGTAGAATTTGACGATAAAGGAAGATGATAAAGAAAAGGAAATGAGTATGTAGAAAAAAAAAAGAGGGAAGAGAAAGAGGGAATACAATCAACGAGAAGAAAAGAAAGAAGAAATTGATTAAAACAGCAAGTAAGATCTCTAAAAAGAGAAAAGAGGAAGAAATAACGGAAGAAAAAAGTTGAAGAAAATACAAAAGGAAGGAGATGAAAAAATACTTGGAAAGACTTTTTTTTTAAAAAAAGCAGGAAGATAATGATGTTCGAGGGGAAGAAATAGACAAATATGTGTATTATTTGCGTAAGAAAGATATTTTTAGTGGATTCTAATTATTGATAAACACGGAGGGAAAAAAAACTGGAAAAATGTTTGCCTACAAAAATACAAGAGCCTAGAAGAATACAAAACCATTTATCACGATGAACGCCGTCTGCATGGACAGATGTACTCGAGTTCTTAATTTTTTTTTTCTTTTGTCGTGCACGCGTTTCGAATAGAGGACATGTTTAAATATATTCAACCTTTTTTCCACTATCACTGACGTCTTCTCTCTCTCTCTCTCTCTCTCTCTCTCTCACACACACACACACACACACACACACTCTCCCTCTCTCCATTATATATATGTATCAAATATATATATATATATATATATATATATATAGCAAACACCACATCATTTTAGAAACCCACAAAGATACATGGATATTTCATCTTGAACCCCTTACCATAAATAGACTAAATAAAAGATTAATTCACCCAGTAAAAAATTAGATTGTAACCCCCAAACACTAGTTTAGCCCCATTGACGGGGCTAAGAATTCGCTAACTGAATCCTCTGCAGAGGGTAAGACTCCCACCAAAAAATGGTGTCTTTAGAGGGACATGTTGTTGTTTTGGTGAATATGTTTGGTCCCCCACAATTTAAGTTTCATATTTTAAAAAAAGTCATTTGAAGTAAAGATGTGAAACGACGCGTACTAAAGAACATTTAAAACAAAGCAGTACAAACGAAATTACATTTATATATCAACAATTACATTAAATGAAATATTTCAAAACATTACGAGTGTTTTACCACTGTCTGTTAAATATTCTTTGTGTGTGTGTGTGTGTGTGTGACTAACACGTATACTATGTACTCATGGTGTAATGGTTAAAGCGATGGACTGCAGAATCGTAGTAAGCGAGTTCGAATTCCAGTCGCGCTATTACGCTCACTTTCGGGCAAAGCCCCTTGGAAAAGGCATGAACCACCTTATCGCCCCAGCTATGTGTTAAATAGTATCACTAACTGTTCTAGAAGGGTGGCTTTGGCATTAAATAACCTACAAAGGTTGATATGCCATTAAATAAAGAAACCAAACCAAATTATTATATATTGACTTTCGAGGCCATGTTAGATGTGAATTTTTAAATAGGATATCGCACTTGTTTCTTTAGATAAACAAGAGAAAAGCGGAAATGAATCACGTGAATTGAGAACCGGAAGGAGATTCAATATATAATGAGAAAAGATTTGTAGTTAATCCTATTTACCCAACCCCTCCGCTCAGGCAGGATATGACACAAGGTCAATTTTTAAGCGGAGTTTAACAGGTTTGAATTCAGAGTTTTCCTTCTCCTAGACTAGTCGCCTCACCAAGGCTGAAGAACCTAGTCTGCCCTACTATTTACCAATAGCTGGAGGGAGAATATTTGGATTCATACCTTTCCCAAGGGTATTAGTGCTATGTGAAATGTAATCAGGCCTGTCCAGGATTTGAACCCATGTGGTCGTGTCCACATCCTGCGACGATAACCATTACACCACGGGCACCAAGATTTGTAGTTAATACACATTCCCAGGAGAGGCGGTCAATCTGGAGAAGCGGGCAGTAAGAGCAGAAGCCACCTTGAGCACTGGCTTTGGGGGCTAGTGACCTCGCGTTGAGAAATGGTTCTGATCAGCCCCATCAAAGAAGTACTAAATGGGACTCTGATTATAGATCAATCACAACTTAGTGTAAATATGAATATGTGTGACCCCAACGTGGTGTCAATGATAACAGACTGAGATACCAGTCTCTGTCTCGCTCTCTCGCTCTCACACACACACTTGCAGCCATTTCAACCCTTTCGTGACAATAAAGAAGAACTCTATATTTTGATACCCTAGTGCATTATGTCCCTTCATTATCGTATACAACAAAATAATTTATTCTGGAACGATATGTATACCTACGCCTTTTGACTATACATCTGATACTGTAATAGAAAATGATATTAAAAATAGTATATATATATATATATATATATATATATATATATATAAGCAGGAGAAAAAAATACGTAAAACTGTCAACTGGTTTTAGAACAAGTTCGTTTTCGGATTAGATATTCAAAAAAAATTTTCAAGTCATTGACTTTCAACATATCATTTAAAACCTGAATGATGATAATCTGTCCCCGTTCAAAAAATCCAGCCAAAAGGTTTTTTACATCAACACAGGGTGGAATCACATCAAGCAGGTGTTTAAACAAGTACCCAGTAGTATAATGACGAGATTATCCAATAATTCTCCTAATATCGACATTTTCAACAAGAAGGATGAATGTGAACAAGCTCCTCAAAATAATGAGTATAGAAGTATCCTTTTATACAATGGTAACAATGAACAGACTGACTCTGTTGAAAAGAAAAAAATTCAAAAGAATTGATCGAGGATTATTTCATGGTTTGCGCCATTCTTTAACATGGCAGTTCAAAATAAACTGGGAAGTGACTTTTGCAAAATACGAGGATCATTAAATATGTTTCCAGAATTTTTTCGTATGGGCACTTTTATTGATAGTACACACATGAAACTCTAGTCCCATTCGAAGTAATCTCCTCCAGCTGCAATGCACTTGTTGTACCGTTCCAACAACTTCTCGAATGCCCCATAGAAGTCCTCTTGTGTGAGCGTGTCAATGACCTTTATCTCAGCCTCTTTCGTCTCCTCAATTGTCTCATAACGACAGCCTCTGAGCTTAAGAAATAACCAAAAGACACAGGGAGCAAAGTCTGGACTATAGGGAGGCTGAGGAACTGTCTTGATGCCCATCTTGGTCAAATAGTCTGTGACAAGGTTGGAGTTGTAGACTGGTGCATTGTCCTGGTGGAAATTGCACTGACCCGATTTGAAGAGTGCTGGCATCTTCCGACGGAATCTCTTGCTGAACTCCCTTAAAACCTCAACATAGTAACCCTAACCCTAACCCTTTGACCAATCAACTCTGGTGTATTGACTTCCTTACTCCTCCCACACCTCTCATCATCCCTCACAGGCTCCCTGCCTTCCTTGAATCTCTTATGCCACTCAAAAACTGATGCTCGATTCATGCAATATGGTCGAAAAGCAATCTGAAGCATTCCATACGTTTCTGTGGCACTTTTTCCAAGTTTAAAATAGAATCTTATAGCATATTGTTCTTCTAGACTGTCCTCACGTCCAGATTGCATTTTTGAAATTCACCAGCTGTGACAATAGGGCTTTAGTAGAGTATATTCCAATTGCTGCTGTAGCTGTTCATTTGAAGCTGAAATCATGAAAATTGCTCAGTCATTTTATAAGATGTATAAAAATAACATACTGAATTTTCAAGAGTCTACGACAATTTTAAAAGCCTGTACAAAAAAAGTCTGAAAACTTATTGAAGTCCCCACGTATTAAAGATACATTTTTCATCCACGACGAATTGTTTGG